>JAUZNK010024046.1:0-20106 GCA_035046665.1 Euphysa ruthae | reverse complement strand
TCCTTAATACACAAAAGCAAACTGTAATTTCTGATTTCTTTTCCCAAGAATAAATTGTTGAGATAAAATATTTGGTACTTTATTTTTAATTTTTTCCTCCCCATTCCATATAAGGAAGAAAATCACGCTTAATTGGCCATTTGTATAAAGTTTCAATAAAAATTTGGAAAAACTCCTAACTCTCTATTACTCGAAACTCTCTATAACTTGAACGGTTTCCAATTCCCCGTGGAAATTTGAGTTATAGAGAGTCCACTGTATTAACAGAAAAAAAAAAGAAATTTTTTTTACAAATAAACTTAATGAAAGTATAGGTAGACCTAAAAATCTTTGGAAAAATTTGAAAGTTATGGAAGTTACAAAATTAAAAAACCATCTTCATAATCCAATTTTTTTGTTTAAAACAAGGTACTAAGTTTGTTTTTGACCATCTTCAAATTGCTAATGTTTTTAAGAATTAATTTTGGAAAACTTTCAACTAATTTCAATCTCCTTCCAAGAACATCAATTCGTTGAAAAAAAATTACATGTTTATAACAGTCAAACAACCCTAATTTTTTATGATCAAATGAACGTTTTGAAGGAATTTAAATTCTCAAGGGTCACTGAGGATGTAGTTAAAAACTTAATTAATGATTAAAAACTAAATAAGTCACAAGGATTTGATGAAATATCACCTCTGTTCTTTAAAGACGGAAGTGTTTCTATTTTGAGACCAATCACTAAAAATTTTAAATCTTTCTATCAGGACTACCACATATCCAGATGATTGCAAACTAGCTAAAATCGATGTTATTTAAAAAAGGGAGCAAGAAAGAACAAAAAACTACAGGCCCATATCGTTATTGTTAATTGTCTCTAAGATTTTTGAAAAAGTTATTGAAGGTCAAACTAGAGAATTCGTTGAAAAAGAGAACATTATGTATAAATTTCAATCTGGATTTTAAAAGTGTTTTTCGAAACATGCATATCTTCATAACAGAATTATAAAAGGTTTTGAAAAGGGATGTCACACTGGAATGATCCTTATAGATCTCCAAAAGACCTTTGACAGAATAGATCTCAATATTTTGCTTAAAAAACTGAAATCCTTGCGTTTTAAGGAGAAAGTAGTTTTCTGGTTCGTGTTAGAATAGAAAATTTAGGGTGGAAGTTAAAAAAGAACTTTCCGATCAAGTATTAGTGAAATGTGGCGTCACTCAGGTGTCAATTTTAGAAGCTCTTTTGTTTTTGCTATATGTGAACGACATGACACAAGCACTAGACTGTGAATTACTTCTATACGCATATAACTCTTGTTTGATTTCCCAACATAAGAATATAAAAGAAATAGAAAAAATTCTAAACAAAAATTTTACCATCCTTTGTGATTGGTTTGTGGATAATAAACTAAGTGTGCACTTTTGAGCAGAAAAAGCAATTATGTAGAGGCACATCCATTAAACAACATACTTCAGTAAAATACCTAGGGTGCTTATTAGCTCAAACCCTGAGTGGAGATAATGGGTCGCTGTGTTTTAAATAAAACTAATTCCAAACTTAGATTATACAGAAAACCATCTTTCTTAACGCCAGCCTTGAAGTGTGCTCTATACAATGCGCTGATTTAACCTCACTTTTTTCTATGCATGTTCTGCCTGGTATTTAGGCCTCAACGAAATCACTTAAAATCCGTTTGAAAAGTGCAAAGGATAAATGTTAAGATTTTATTTAAATATGAATAGCCGCACTCATATTGGTACTGATATGAATAGTCGCACTCATACTGGTGCTGATATGAATAGCCGCACTCATATTGGTACTAAGCAGTATAGAACCATAAATTGGCTGCCTTTTGATATGAGGGTTAATCAGGGTATTGTTGCACATTCATTTAAATTCTACAGTAGACCCAATTTAAATTACATGTCTGAAATCTTTAAAATTTCTAAAAAAAGAACAAATGGAAGAATCCTTCTACGCAACAGCCATTTAAGGCCAGATACACCCTTGAGAAAATCTACTGTTTTAAACATAAGATAAAGGAAATATTTTTTACCTCCTGGATGTTTTTCGCAGACCTAATAAATATAGACAGGCTATAATTCTGTAAAAAACACTCCTTTATTTTAATTTTTTTTTTTTTTTTAATGTGCTTCGGCAGAAACAATTTCTATGTTTTTGTGTGTGATGTATAACGGGACGACAATGGAAATGTTGTTGTGGCAGACCATTTTTGCGCCTATCCTTGCCACCATTTGTTTTTTATTTTAATGTTTATTCTTGTTATTTTTTTTTTTTTTGCGTTCTCTTGTCTTAATTTTCATAGCCTATGTATATTAGAGAAAATTCCATAAAAACATAAAAAGCTATTTGTTCAACAACACCAGTTTTTCCCAAACACAGTCGATAGTTGGTGCAAATATGATAAAAAATTAAAAACACAAGCATTTAAAACAGAAATACCTGTTGGTGGGGCATCCATAAAATAACTTGACACATTAAGAATCTGTATTTCTTTAAGTATTTTCCTGAAAACTTATACTCACTCACAATTTTTCTTAATTGGTCAATATTTTCCCTAAATCTTGTTTCCAGTAAATCAGTTCGACCAGTTATGTTCGAGACCTATGTTATAACTCGATTAGTTATGCTCAAGAATGTTGACAAGAACCACTATTTTGTTAATAGTCTGTATGGGCTTAATATTTACCTTTAAGCCGCAAATATTTCACTATTTACAACAACAAAAAAATTCCCATTTATTATGTCAGTATTTGCACAAATCATGTCTTCTCGATGAATCTTCCCCTAAAAATGTTTTTAACCTGTCAGAATTTTTTCGTGAATCTATATTATTTATATATGAACAACTTTCAATCTGACAATATTATCCTAAAACCATGATTTTATCATCAATACCATACTAAAACCACGATTTTATCATCAATACCATACTAAAACCATGATTTTATCATCAATACCATACTAAAACCATGATTTTACCATCAATACTAAAACCTTTTTTGTCCTTGTTATTATTATTTTTTTAATTCCCTACAAACTATGCATTCATTAAAAAATACTTTCCAATATTTTCCTCAAAAGTTATTATGCCACTTTTTGCTTCAAAACCGTTACCATTCTTCGACAGTTTTTCGTGACTTTATAAATCCCTTTTTGTTATTTTGCTATTTGCCCACACCAATGCTCTATATTCTCTCATTTTTTGACCCAAAATATATTTTGATCATTTAACATATTTCCTCTAATTCTTTTTTATCAGCCTTCCCTTCAATCTTTATTTGCTTCAAAACCAATATTTATTTTGCCAGTATCAGTAATGAAGTTTACCTAGGTGACGAAGGTTATCTAGGTGAGAAATGATCAAATTTAGAAAGAGAACCAGAATAAGCAGGCATTGATCTCTGCTATAATGAAATGGTTTGTAGCCTTAACACAAAATAATCCATGAACAATTTTAATCAAATTTCTTGTTTGAAACCATGATGAAAAGTTTTCAGGGGCAAAACTTAAAGATTCCCTGCAAATAAGAGCTTCCCTGCAAATAAGGGATTCCTGCAAATAAGGAATTCCCTGCAAATAAGGGATTCCCTGCAAATAAGAGACTCCCTGCAAACAATGGATTCCTGCAAATAAGGGATTCCCTGCAAATAAGGGATTCCTTGCAAATAAGGGATTCCCTGCAAATAAGGGATTCCCTGAAAATAAGGGATTCCCTGCAAATAAGGGATTCCCTGCAAATAAGAGACTTCCTGTAAATAATGGATTCCTGCAAATAAGGGATTTCCTGCAAATAAGGGATTCCCTGCAAATAAGGGATTCCCTGTAAATAATGGAATCCCTACAAATTAAGGTTTCTCTGCAAATTATTACACACGCCTTTAAGGCCTAATATGCTAAAGCAAAATCACCGAAAGTTGCTCTGTCATGGAATTTAACTTTCTAAATCTGGTGACAAATTTTAAAATGAAATCAGACGATCCAATTCCTACAAAAAATGAAAAAGATAAAGAAATTTTCTTCATGGAAATAAAGAAAAAAAAATCGGACACTACACTACAACTTACGGTCTTTATTTTTCGATAAAATGATGTTGTAAACCAACTTAATGTTGGGTAAAAACATCTACACAAAGCAAACAAAACATTTGAACCACACACACACGTTGTGTTGTTATACACCTAAATGAATTCAAAGAAATGTTTAAAATTACTTTTTTTTCTTTACATAAAAAAAAATCAAAACATTGGATAATTGATATTATTTAAAATAATCTCGTAAATATATTAAATTGTAACAATATTTGCTAAACTGAAAAATATTGAAAACAAAAAAAAAAAATAAATAAGTTGTCATAAAATCTCCATTGAAAAAGCAACTATGATTGCAGTGGTAATATATAAGATATTTAAAAACTAAATAATAATGTTACAATAAATCTAAATAATAATAACGCTTTCCGATGGTGTGAAAATAAGGTATGATAATAATTATAACATTAAAAACATATTGCAATTAAATAAAAATTACTTTTTAATTATACAGTCATGGGCTACTTAAAATATTTGAAGTAGCCCATGATAGAGTAGAAAAGCAAAGCACCAAACTAAAGTCATGTACGTCTAACTCCCGTTATGCGGAAAATTAACAGCGATAAATTTCACACAACAAAAATAATGTAAAAAGTTTTGATGTATTAATTTTCCTAGCTTAAAATCACACGGTGTTCCGTATCCGTATGGTATGGTTTAAATGACTAATACAAAGATTAATTTTTGACTGAATAACAAAAGCGGCAAAAAATAAGGATCAAAATACACTCGCAAAAAAACATAATCGGTGTACAATAGTTTCCAAATAATTTAATTACCTAAAAGAACAAGTCACAACAAAGTACTATATTAAGACGAAATTTGTAAAGGTTACAGAAGCATCAAAACCAAATAATTGTAACTTGAAAAGCTGTCCAGAAATATTTATAAACCTACGTACGGACCTTCAATTTATTGATTATTTTAAACCCATTCACAGGAGGAGTATTACATCCATAGATTTTAAGTTATCTCACGCATGGTAAAAAATCAAACAAAAAGAACAATAAGCAAGAATAAAATATTTAAAATTTGAAGGGATAAAAAAACAGTCAACCAGAAATTAGATCAAAGTAACAATTCAATAGCTCCTTTGCGGTTATTTATATAAAGTTTATAGGTGTGTTATAGGTGTTTTCTACTATGTATAAAAACAGAGATGTCCGTTCAATTGATTTTCTTTCTTTTTGCTACGATATTAGTCGGATAAAAATACCATTCCATTATAATTTCACGTTTGCCTATCTTCTTTCCATGACAAAATTATAATGAAAAAAGCCATGAAAATGAACGTCTTATAATTATTAGAAATGTTAGATTTTTTTCTTAGCTCTTCGCATGACATAGCAATATACAAGACCTAATCCTTGGATTTGTGACTTGATAACTCTAGAAACGTTTACTTTTTTTTGTTAGAAAGAAGCGTTATCTAAAACTATCTAATAAGAATGTGCCCTGTTAGAACATATGTAATAGTTACATGTAAAGGGATGTGAATATGGGTTTTGACACTGCTACAATCATGAGAAAAATAAGGATCAGGAGCTCGTATAGATTATAAAAAAAAAGGATCAGGAGCTCGTATAGATTATAAAAAAGCTCCTTATAATATGGATATTTAAAGTTGAGAAATGAAATGTTAAAATAGCGCGTTTTTGCTTCGATCATATTTAACTCCTATCAAACTTCCCAGGGGAGACCTGGAGCCGGGTTTCAATAGAGTGGTGATAGACATGGAATCGGGCTTCAATAGAATGGTGATAGATATGAGGCTGGTAATTTTCCAGGGGAGTCTCGGAGTCGGGCTTCAATAGAAACGTACTAAACTTGAGGCTGGTAATTTTTTCCTTTTTTTTTTTTTTTTTTATTGGAGCATAGCGCAATGAAAAAAAATGGTGAATGCTCAGGAGATACCCAGCAGAGGTATGATAGAGTTAAAATTGATAGAGACGATAAAAGAACACTTAATAAAATACAAAATATAAAATACTTATATTAATATCCGATAAAAACATAATTAATACAATAAACTCTAAGATTAAATTCACTTTTAATTGAAATATCCCTGTTTCCAAACCTTTCAAGAATTTTATATTCGAATTCGAAAATTGTGGCAACGTAACTATTAATATTAACAAATATTAATAGGTTTCCTAATGAGAATTGGAGAAACAAGAAGAGATACATTGGTTCCCGAGTTGTTAGACATTTTTAGGCAAAAATTATTAACACAAGGTCAAGCGATTAAGTGTGGATCAAATGCGTTTTAAAATTATTTATACTGCCATTCCGTGGCATGGATGGCGTTGTGAATAATAAACGTTAAAATGAATTATGTTTGCGTGAAGACTGTTTTGTTTTGCTGTAATGAATTTTTTAGCTAAACACAAATGGGAGAATAACGTATGACCTAGACACAGATGGTCGGATAATGTATGACCTAGACAGGGATAGCAAATATAAAAAAGGGCAAATACCTACCCTCGAATAATTTAAGGGGAGGCATTCAAGCGCATACTTTTTTTAATTTTTGACAAGCACCCACATTGGTTAATCTAGAACATAAATTATGGTAGTAATAAATATTTTCTGACAGACGAAATATTAAAACTAATCTTTTATTTTCCCAATTTTTAAAATCTACACATAATTTTTGTTATGAACAGCATGGAAACAGAAATATATCTATGGCCAGCTTTACTATAATAAATTTTTAAGAAAAAAGCATGGTTAAAAATTTTGGCATCCTTGTGCAGAAATATAGAAAAAATAAATAGCAATTAAATAAACGCTCGTCATAATATTTATGGTAAGACTCGCAAAATTGAATCAAACAAATTATATAAAAAATAAACGTTGCTCCAAAAATAATATAATAAATAAATAAAAAAAAAAAATTCATCATAATAAAGGTTATTTCTCTACAAATAATTTGGAAAATAATAGTTGCGCACTCTTAAAAAGAATGTTTACATGACACCGTATTGAAAAGAAAACGGGTTTCGTATAAAATGCTCAAGGTTTTTGTCGAAATCTTACCTGCTTTTGATAAAACTGTACAAGGCCTTATGCAAGTACAAAAGAAAACAGTTTAAGGACGGCCGTTCTGATTTTCATGGAGAAAAGAGGACTGCAAACTCTTTAACCTGTAATGACCATGAAAAACTTCTATGTAATTCCTTGCAAGCAAAATCCCTTTAATTATTAACAAAACTAAAAGAAGAAAAACAACATGGTAAAAAAAATAACCATGCCAACTCAAATTTAAAATAATAATGAAAAAGAGTTTTAGAGAAAATCACTAAAACATCTTTCCCATGTTTAATTGTAATAAATAATGAGATATTGTAGCTTTCAGTATGGGCAAAGTCGTGATACCTTCAGGAAAACAGATTTTTTAAAGTTCGCCACTTGAGCATATACGTCCAAGATTAAGTGATATACCTTTGACTCATTAGAATTTAAGATTTTTGATCCCAACAAAGCCTTCAAAAAATAATCTAATACCTTTGGAATTTATCCAGGAAAAACTGAATTAAATTATGATCTAGATGGATGCAGGTAGTTATTCATAATAATAGATTGCGCGAATAAAACCAGTTAAAATTTTCCTCACGGGACATTCCTTACGCTCTCAGATTTTCAAGCTCTTATAAATTTTAAATCTATGTTTGATTTAACAAATTTTATCTGAGCCCAATTTGGAAACGTCTTATTTGTGAAAACAAAAGATTGCACGTTTTTAACGCTTCTAACTCCAAAATTATCACTTAGATTCGTTAAAAATATTTGTTAGATAAGCAATATGGTAAACAATGAGTATTTACTTCTTTGCTTGTATATAAAAAAATTCGTCTTCTTCCAGTTTTTTATAAGTATTGAATATAATATTGCAGGTTAAATATATTTAAAAAAATGTTCATCACGGCTGATTTATATAATATAAAAAAAATCCTCTTTACTATAAACTTTTAATTAAAACCTACAAAAAAGAATTTTGGAATGAAAAGTTTTGTCATTCACTTAAATAATATTAATATACTACTCTAATAAATCTATTCTTTAAAGTTGCTCTACATTTAAGAAAATTCTTCGTCTATTTCAAAAAATTTTCTACGAGACATTTCTCCACAGGAAAATTGTAACCTATCGTCACTTGAAAAAAATCTCCACTGAAAAAGAAGATTTTTCAGTATTTATAAGCATAATATTTATAAGTACAGTATTTATAGTATTTTCAGTATATATAATTTTCGCGTAAACAAACTGAATTGTTTACAAAGGCGTCTTTGAGAATAAATTTTCAACAAAAAAATTAAATTTATTTTTAACTTTGGAAATGAAAGCGCTCTTCTTTTTTTTTTCTTTCATATTATATTACCATGGTAGAAATTGTTGCCATGGTATAAATTGTTGCCATGGTAAAAACTATGTTACCACGATAGAACACCAAAAAACAATAAGAGCGCAGACAAAAAATTTCTTTAAAGTAGAAAATTTTTACAAGTGCAGAACGGTTTGCAGAATGAAACTTTCTAATAAAACACGAAACACAGCTCACAACAAAATCTTTTAGAGTCTATCTCTAATTTTCTTAGAAAAATTTTAGGATAGTTAAGCCTAAAACTTCAAAGTAGCTTATTATAAAATACAAAATTGAGTTGATTTTCAAACAGAAAAAATGGAGTTGGTAATCTTTAGTAAAGATGACGAAAATTTAAAAAACCAACAAGATCAATCAAATTTTTAATTTTTAAAAACTTTTTTAATTCTTTATTTATAAAGAAACATTAAAAAGAAAACGGTTTGAATTTCATCGCGCATTTTATTGAAGTGAGATGCATGACAATACATGACAATTCTAGTGTTTCATTAGAAAAGCAAATCATTTTCTATGTTACAATGTTAATAATTACTATTCAAAATAAAAAAATATTTATTTTCAAAACATTTTTTTTTTTTTTTTTTTTTTTAGTGAAAACATAAATATAATGATTAAGATAAAATATTGACTTTATAAACGCTTTAAACCACAAAAACAGATTTTATGTATTTTAAAATGATTCCAGACTAAACGCTTCTTTGATTTTTTTTATGAAGCCTTTAAAGAGCTTTGCAACCAACTTTTATTTTTACAGGCACTTTGTTTTAAGTTTTAAAAAAAATATGTAATGCTAAAGAATAAAAATAAAAATAAATTGCCAGCCAAGTAATGAAATATCATGTTCGGAATTTCTTTATAAATTATACATATATATATCGAAAAAAAAATTTTTTTGGATTTTATATTTGGTTTAGTATATTTCAACTTTTAAGTATAGCAACTACTTTTGACAAGAAAGAATTTCCGAATTTCTTTCTTTTTTTAATATTTTTATTTCAGTTAAAAAGTTTAATTTTGAATAAACTTTCATAAAAACATTATTGTAATAACAGTTTTTCAAAAAATTGTCTACTTGAACCAATGCTTTTTGAAAGTTTTTATCAGATTGGAAAATTACTTTAATATTAATTTTGCAATCGTAAACCAATAAATTAAGTTAATTATTTTTTAATTAGAATAACTCTTTTTTCAGTAAAAAAAAGTAGAAATAATTTCAATACCAGTCTGACTAAAGTGTTGAACGGTGAAAAGCCTACCCAAAGAAAATCTTTATTTATATCAGTTGAAACATTTCTCAACATGTCGCCTAAAGGTTTCCGTGTCATGAAATTTTGTATTGCATTTTCTACATTGGAAGCCACCTGCACCCTTCTCTAGAATTTCATTCTCTTCTGATGTGGAGAATTCAGACGCACTGGAAGCTGGAGTAGCAGTGCGACTCCCATTAATCATTTCATCAACACTTGTTGACCACGCCTCACTTCCTACATAATAAATTAGAATAATCAATCTTAGTGAGTAACAGATCACAATGAAAAACATTTCCAATGTAAACTGTTTTTAAAATAGCTGTGATGTAAAATGTGATATGTCGAAAATGCCAAAAACAAATTTTTCAACAAACTTTAGATATGATAAAAAAACTTTGTCATAATCTAAACAAAAACTCTGAAATATGGGCATGGTTGGTATTTTCTGGTAAATGATAATATTTGGGTATCTCTGACAACTTTCCCGAACAACAGTAAATTTCCTCTGATTGTCTTTGATCAATGTTACATTTTTTATGCAAATGTTTTGTTTTTTTTATACGTGACCTGCAAATGATACTTGGTCCTTATAAAATTCCAACTAGGATTTTTTTCTTTTCTTCTCTAACTGACAAAAATGTTAATGTAATTTTTCTTTCCAACTGAAAATTATTTTGCATGATTTTCTGTCTAATTGAAAAGTATTTTACAGGTAGTTATTTCACAAGGCTGCTATGACGACTGAATATTATTTCATCTGATTGTTCCGTATGAGAAAATTTGTTAGTGAGTGAAACACTTTTCGCCTAAATTTTAAGAAATATAACTTCTTTCAATTGTTTCAATTGTTTCCTATAAATAAAAATATAAATAATTATCAATATAATAAAGAAACCATGAACAGAGACGTCTTACAAATTTGTCCAAAATCGTGACAGGAAAATTGTCCCCGGGAAAATATCCCCCGGTGAATTGCCCCCGTCAATTTGACTCCTGGAATATTGCCCCCGGAAAATTTCCCCCATGAAAATTTCCCCCGGAATGTTTCCCCCTGGTGAATTGCCTTCATAAAATTGAAAAACACTTTTATCACACTAACCCGGAGTATACAAAGCTGAGTTGAAATTACAAAATTGGGTAAACTATAAGATTAATAAAAAACCTGGAAAATTTCTTGATGTTCTCTCGCTTTGCTGCCCTCCATACTGATTACTCATTCTGTCAATTTGACTTGCCCCATTTTGATTCTCACTCAGTTGCCAACTCGACGAAGGAGAATGCAACTGGCTGGATGAGCCACCATTGCTCATGTTACATGGTGATGTATTCTTAAAAGCTGAATTAGGGCTTTGTTGGGACCAAATGTTGCTGATATGATTCAATCCAACCGTCTATAAAAAAATACTTAAACAAAGCTACGTTTAAATGACAGAAATTGTCACAAATTAGCCATGCATTGATGCGCAAAAATGTCATTAAAAAAAATGCTAATGACATTTTCACCCATTTTTTTTCTTCAAAAATCGACAGTACAGAAGGACAGAAAATAGTAACTAAAGATTTTATGGATATTGTTAATAAAATCTGGTCATTTCCAAAATATTTTCGAGAATAAATAATGTCTATATAAATGAAGCAACATTATTTTCACCTTTGAAATTGAAAAAACTTTATGTAGCCAATATTTTACCTGGTTTGATTGTTGTGGAGGTGGTGCACTTACACCAGGTTGGGGAGGCAAAACCCAAGGATCTCCATTTGGTCCAAGTAATGGTGATCGCTGAGCTCTATTACCCATTCCAGGTTGATTGCGTGACCCAGCTGACTGCTGTGGTTGTGGTGACAAGTGTGAATTCCATTGTTCAAAACCACTGTTGCTACCACTGTAACTAAAGAAATATTGTATATTTGACCTATTTACAGGCATGGAGATGGACAGAAAAACGGATAATCGATTTACGGAGTACAATAAGAGAAATGTTTTTTTTTTAATCTTCACACCATTTTATTTCATTTTCATTGGGAAAAAAAGCAAACATTATAAATCCTTACTAACAGGTTGTTTTTTTTCATTGAAAGGCATAAATAAAATGAATTACGTGTTCAATATTGGTATGCTATGAAAAATTATTATTAACCGATGTTGCTCTGATTAATCAGTAGGTCTCTGTGGAATTCTCCAAGGGATTAATTCACAAATCTTCTTAATACTATTAGATATTGGCAACAAAGTCGAGATATCAGAGTCGAGATATCAGAGTCGAGATACCTAGTTAAGATATTGATAACCTAGTTAGGATATTAATTTGAGATATTGACAACTAAATTCATACCCAGTTATGTTGATAAAAAGTTTTTACCTCATTGATAGATATTGAACAGCTACAAACAAGTTTTGAAGTTCTTTAACAATGGAGTGAAACTAATAACTTTTAAAAAAAATTAGTGCTTGTCTAAAATGGCAAAAACCAGCAGTTGAAATCATGAACTCAAGAATAGAAATTTATTTTAAGTCACAGATGTAAAGGATGAAAACTGAAAAGCCATAACTGAAAGACTTGAAGCAACAACTTGTTATTTATGTGCATAGACGTGATTGAAGGTGGTTCCGCACAGAAATGGGACAGAAAAATACAGTTTTTCAGATCTCGTAGTGATTACTATACTTTCTGTCAACTGTGCATGGTGTCTGAAATTACTGTCATTCATAAATTATTCTATCAAAACACATTAACAGTTTAGTTCAACAAGAAAGATTAACAACAGGATTAAGCGATTTTTGAAACAGCAAACATAGATTAGGTAAAAAAACACCCAGCAGAAAGTGAACATATAGCTGTGGTAAATTCAGATATTTTCCAATGTTCAACATATATTTTATGTAAGTATATGTAAAAAAAATGATAGGAAAAGTTGTAACTGTAAGCCAGCATAGATTTTAATTGTAGTATATCTCACCATACATTTCAACTTGCATAATGTATAAGTAAATGTTGATTTTAAATGTATGTGATAGAGCAAATATTTTTTCACTATAACGTAATAAAACACACCGTTAGTTGCTTACTTTATATTTAAATAAATGCTATCAATGAGACTATTCTAAATTTGAAATATGTTAATGGACTTAATGTTGTAAATAACCCACCCTTAAAGATTCAAAAGAACGAGCAGTCTAACCAAAGTTGTAGAGGGAAGTATGACCAATGGCTTATTTGAATCTTCTAATCTCCTAATTAAAAATATAAATATATTTTTTTGGTTTGATCAGGTTATTATGACTGGAGATTGTACCTAATATCTGATGGAACAAGCCTTTTAAAGCAAGTTGTACAGAGAAGTATGAAAATGACTTGCGGGAGAGCGCATACATAATGAAACAATTGAATGCAATTTAAAGGCATCGCCACAAAAAAGAGCTGCTGAGTGGATCATTGATTCATGTGCTCTGCAGAAATTATCAAACAATCAATCAAGTCTCTTGCGTTAAATATAAAAGTCAATTGATGACTCAGAAGATGACCTCATCTATTGCTTTAAAGAAATCTTGTGCTCAATTTCAAATGGTAATCACAAAGGATTTAGAAGATGAAATCCTGTGGAAGAGGTTGCAAACAAAGTTTTTAGTTTGGACCAGGATGATGAAGACGATTCTGTTGACATTAAAATTGTTTGATATTGTGTAAACATGCTTTATACTGCTGTTTTTTTAAATCTTCTGTTTTCAATTTATTTCTTATTATTTTTTACTGAGAAAACATATTCTTTAGAAAAACAACTGAAATTTACGTAAATTTTTTTAGCCTCCGTGTGCACGATTTTTCGTAGAAATGAAGGGTAAAAATGCACAAGATAAAACTTCAAAATAAACAACTCAGGAAGAGAGCAAATGTTTTGAAAATTGCAGGACCCAATCGTAGCCAATGCTTACATAAAAATACACTCAATACTTCATCAACTCAGCGCGTATTACTCTGTTTATAGCAAAATTAAGAAAAAGTTAAGTTTTGTACCCTCCTTGACCATACCTTACCTTAGTTCAAAACGCAATTGCCCCCAAAACTTATTTAATTTATCTATTCTTAAAATATATTCCAGCTTACTAATTTTATCACAAATTCAAATCAATCCTCAAATTCCCTCATGAACTCATAAACTAACTTCTCATGTTCTACAAAATGTGATATTCTATTTTTTTTTTTTTTTAAGATGAATTATTATTATAATTATTTATTATTACTAATTATTCTATTAATTATTTTAAAATAATTAATCCATCTAAATTTCCTTTAAAATTCACAATAACCTTCCTCAGAACCTTTTTCTTTTTCGTTACAAAACAAAAACTTATTTAAATCTTATTTTAAATCTTCATTTTTCTTCACAAGATACTTTTTTTAATCATATTTTTTTAATTTTACATAAAATTCACTTTCACTTTTTTTAGAAAAAATATTTTTAAAAATTTTTTAAGATTAAAATTTTGCTCTCAAATTTCAAAAATCCAGCATCAATGAATTATTCAGACCAGCTCGTTTTTTTTTTAAATCCTTTCAATTTTTTTTTTGCTGACAATTTTACCTGATATTTTCAATATAAATAATCCAGATTTTCTGTTTAATTTTGGTGAAATGTATGATTTTATTCCTTAAACTTACTCTGCTCGAGGATTTTTTTTATACATCTTTTTTTTTTTTGTATTTTTTTTTTTTTTTTTTTTATATATCTTGAATATCAGTTAAGCTAATACCAGTAAAAAGCTTATTCCATTTGTTAGAGAAATTTTTACTTGTTTAGGACCTTAGTATTATTATTTATAAGTGTGGGGATTCTTGGACAATCAAAGTTAATACTTTTTAACATCAAGGCACCTAACCAGTATCAAAGCAAATTGTTCTTGAAAATCACTCTTCATAAAAAAAAAAAAAAAAAAAAAACATTTTAAAAAAAATTTAACTGATTATGGGAAGTAATTAATGAAAGAATTTCGAGAGAATCTTTTTAGGCACCATTATAAAAATACCATCATTTAATTATATTTAGGCCCGATAACAACCAAAAATTTTCTAAATAAACCTAAATCGACACTTTTCTATCCTTATTACCTAAAGACTTAAAAACTTCAAAACATTGGTCTGTAAAAACAACCTAAGGGTCTCTGACTGAAAAACTACCAACAAGTCTAAAATTAAACCCACTAAGATCGTCTGTAAGATTTATTTAAAATAAAGATACTACTGTCGCTAATACTGATTCAAAACAAACAAATGTTTTTATTTTTTGGAAATGTCTGAAAATGAAAAACGAAAATATTCAAGATGTGTTTTTTATGCCTAAATTACAAATAACATTCTAAGTCATACTCACTTCAATCAAAATCAATTATTTTAAGAATTAATAATAATTTTTTGGATTATCTGTACATTTTTTTCATTTTGATACCTGCCCAAATTTTCTTTTAATGCTCAACACAGCCAAAATTCATTGGAAATTTTTAGTAAGTTATTACCAAATTGTACGATTAAAATACCTTTGAGGTCTGCGAGCCCTGTTGTTCATAAAAGCATTTGATTGTCTTTGCAAATCAATGGAAGGAGAATTCTGCGATACATTCATAACGGGGCTGGCTGGGCCTTGATTTGCAATGGCGGAGTTGCGTAAAAGATTTTCTGCAGCATCAGTACTCATATGAATCTTTGGATTGAAATATGCAGGACTAGAAAGTTGTCGAGTAAACTTGTTATTGCTGTTTCCCTAATAAACAAGTCATGCAGCAGTTTTTATAAAGACTCAAAAATTATTACTAAGTGATAATTTAAGTCTTTAATATTGAATTCCTTAAAACTTCTGTATTTCTGTATTAAGTGCTATTTTGTTATATATTATATGAATGTACTAGTCAATGGAAGTGAGGCTAACAACGTTAATATATCTATATTTTATAAATTTTTCACCTACCTTTATGGTTTTTAAGCTAATTAACTATAGCATAACATCACTACAGCACAATAGCTTTGAAATCATTTGTTTAGAAATTATACCTGAAGAATTTTAGGTTTTTGAGGTTAAAAAAGAATACTTATCACATATTGTATTACTTATCGTGTTACTTATCGTATGTTACTTATCATATGTTACTTATCGTGTTACATATCGTGTGTTACTTATGGTGTTACTTATCGTGTTACTTATCATGCTACTTATCGTGTTACTTATCGTGTTACTTATCCTGTTACTTATCTTGTTACTTATCCTGTTACTTTTTCTGTTACTTATCCTATTACTTATCCTGTTACTTATCCTGTTACAATTTAATCTAACTAGATAATTAAATTAAATTAGATAAATAAATAATCAAAAAAGCTTTGCAAATTTGTTTGATACATGCAATTTCATTGTTTTTCTTTTTACACCAAAGGCTAACGACTCTCCCTAGTCAAGTAATGTGTCTGCACCAGACAACAAATTAGCATTTTCCATGTTCTACAAAAATTATTAAATCCAGATTAAATTACATTTTCAGCACCTTTACAGAACCAAATTTTCATTCACGCTTCAAGATAGTAAGAATTCAATGTTAGCTGGTCATTTGTAAAAAAAATATGAATTTAAAATAACAATGGAATTGCTTTTGACCTAAAAAGATAATGCATTCATGTACAACAACCATAGAAATTAATTATAATTTTTAACAATACATAAATCTACCTTTAAACCAACACCATTTTCAAGTTCCCAATAATTAGACAGTGCAGGATAGGAAGGAGGCTTGTAACGCGTCACCTAGAAAGTTAATAAAAGTAATTTAGTAACATATAAGGTAAGTCAAACTTTTAAAAGTGATTGGCTAAGCGAGGTATATTTTAAAGTGATGTTAAACATCTAGTCAACTGAAAATTACCTTATGTTAAATGCTTTATTCTATATTTTTAAATTTATACTTCATAATTTAACTAAGAATTTGAAATAAAGAACAAGAATATTGATAACTCATACAAAATATTTACAGTATTGAGCTCATGTAACTCTTGAGTGCATTTGGAAAAAAAAAGCAATCATTGGTCGTAATTAGAACTCTAAAATAAAATTTTTGACAAAGGTTGAAAAAACAAAAAAGCGCAATAAAAAATTTTGACCACAGGAGGCTTTATAATGGCCTTAAATCAATCTAGAATGGTCCCATTTTATATTACCAGTTCAGCATCTTAAAGTCTACATACATGCACTTGCACACAGATGAGATAGTTCTAAAAGAACAGCGACACCAAACTAGATTTTGATGCATAATAATTTTTAGGAGATAAAATTTTAAGCAAATGTCTAATTTAAGCCTCTTGATTGATGTTTACTTATCTAACTTTTTTTTCTCACTAAAATCTCTTTTTTTTTTTTTTAATAGTTGAGCAATAAGTGGGAGTATTTAACCAATGAACTCCAAACATGATGAAAAGGGTGTATGAAGGGTCTCTTAGCAACACCAGCCAATGCACTCTAATGCCTCAACCCACCCAATGCTTTTATTTAGTAACTATTAATACTACTTACTAATGCTCATTGTAATTAAGTTTTTATTTTCGATAAATTAATAGTTTGAAAAAAATAGATTAAATTTAATTGGAAATAAATTTCAAAACAAGTAATAATATGCTAAGCCATATCTCTTAATTATTTCTGTATGAATGCTTCCATAATTTTATGTATTAGCCAACGCAACTATGGTTACAATTTTGAAAATTTGTACTGA
Source organism: Euphysa ruthae (assembly GCA_035046665.1). Classification (NCBI taxonomy): domain Eukaryota; kingdom Metazoa; phylum Cnidaria; class Hydrozoa; order Anthoathecata; family Corymorphidae; genus Euphysa; species Euphysa ruthae. The sequence continues at coordinate 2,634 of JAUZNK010024046.1, read as the reverse complement.
TACTTTACCCGTTTATTATCTTTAATACTTTAATGCTATAACTTTTATTTCTGAAGTGTAATCTTCTTATTACATTTCCTTTTAATTCTTAAAAGTATCAATTTTTTTCAAATGGCAAACCAGCATGAAACATTGATTTTGAGGGAGGTGACAATTTTTTAGGTGTTTTCTGCAAAAAAAATTTGACCCTGTGCTCTAAGGTCATGGGTCCAGGGGCAAAACGCACATATGTCTATCATCAAAAAAAAAATATTTTAAACTATCTTAAAAAACAATTAGGGATGAAATTTCTCAATAAAATATGAAAATTTTCAAAATGAGACTTTTTTTACATTGTGGTCCCATAACAGCTGAGACCTTGTTTACATTGTGATCCCATAAAAAATGAGACCTTGTTTACATTATGGTCTCATAAAAATTGAGATCTTGTTCACATCATGGTCCAATTAAAAACGAGACCTTGTTTACATTATGGTCCCATAAATAATGAGGCCTTGTTTAAATTATGGTCCCAAAAAAATGAGACATTGTTTACATTATAGTCCCATAGAAAATGAGAACTAGTTTACATTATGGTCCAATAAAAAATGAGACCTTGTTTACATTATCGTCCAATAAAAAATGAGACCTTGTTTACAATATGGTCCCATAAAAATGAGACCTTGTTTACATTATAGTCCCATAAAAAATGAGACCTTGTTTACAATGTGGTTATATAAAAAATGAGACCTTTTTTTTTTCTTGAAATGGTTTGCAATTTTTTAGAGGATTTTTTTGTGAAATGAGTTATTTTATCAGCAGGTTAAAAATATCCGACATATAAATAAGGTTAAAAATAGGGCGTTTTGTCAAAAAATTTAAAGGTAGAAACACATTGTTAAAACCTGCGATTTATATTCAGCCAGTTCATCTTTTCAAATTGGATTGGTCCCTATTCATAAACTTAAGAAGATAAAACCTAATACTTTTATTCTGGGCTTTCTGAAGTTTGGTTTTTAATACTTTACTTTACTCAAAAAAATAATCAAAGTGGATTTGCATTAGAACAAAAGCTTTCAAAGATAAGAGCTAAGTATCCTGGTTTTTCACTATAGCAATTTTAACTTGGAATTTACCTTTCTCATAACATCGAGAGCCATTGAATTACCGCTGCTGGCATCATCAAGATATTATTAACTTTAGAATGCTGCTTAATACTTATGATTTGGCATGTAATGTTTTTTTTTAACTTTATCTTCACTTGCAAAAAGGAAAACTTAGTTTTATCCTTGCCGAATTGGATGGAGGGTAATCAACAAACCAGTTGAACAGGTTTGCAAACTCTTGACTTAGTCCCACCTCTATTACGTTAAAATATTAATTTCAAAACAAAAGAAATGACTAATCTGCGTAAAGAAACCTGCGTATATCACATGAAATACGTCCAGAATCTCATTATAAAAGAAACAGTAATGGTCTTAAAATAGATCCTTGGAAACTCTCCAATTTAGGTTGTCAGAAATAGAAAAAGTAAATCAGCTTTAAAACTAATATCTGACAAATAAACCATGTTACTATTTTAAAATTTTAAATACGTCAATCAAATTTAGTTTATTGGATCTGCTTTTTTCCCTTTTAGATGTCAGATGTCATTAATTAAATTAGTAAATCTGTGTGTAAAATCTGTTACATCAATGTCTATAAAAAAAAAATAGTAGTCAGAAAAACTTAAAACCTGATAGATGAGTCAGTAGACGGTTTGAAGAAAGTGTGAAAGAAAGACTCGAGAAAACTTAAAACCTGATAGATGAGTCAGTAGACGATTTGAAGAAAGACTCGAGAAAAGAAAATTATAGTTTTTCAGAATAGGGGCAAATTATTCTGAAACTTGTAATTCCAATTCAAATACTGTATTTAGCAACATTAAAAAGCCTGTTCCTTTTATAAAAATGTATACCTGGTGTCCCATTTGTAAGAACTCTTGGTTTTGTGCCATCCTTCTGTCACCTGTGTTTAGCCTCATGATATGCTCCTGATATTTATATACCTAAACATCAAACAGTAATAAATAATAACAATGTAAATAACTAAAATAAACATAAATGCCGTGTAAATTTGTTTGAAAAATGAATTTGGTTGCAGACACATACTTTTATTCTAATAATAACTCCAATAATAATTTCTTTAAATGAGGACAAACCTCAATTTATATTTATATCAATTATAAATATATAAATTTATTATTTTAATCAATTTGTATGAGTATATTTAATTAAAATTGGTGATATTTAGTTAGAATTGCTATTGGACCATTGAACTATGTCTAATTTATTTATTTTTGCACCGACAAAGCTCCTTTCAGTTTTCTTGGGAAATAATTTTTAATCTTTTAAAGTTTTCAAATGCAGTAAATAAAAGAATCCAAAAAAATTCATACAATCTTCAAACTCCTAAATTGTTTTTTCAATGACACTTGATGATCTTCTATTTTAATAAATATAGTTATCTAAAAAAAAAAATTCTCAGCATATTTGCAGTTCAGTGCATAATTTTTTGATCGTAAAATTGCTATATATCACAAATGTTATTTTTGAATATATAAATTAATAATATATATTAACATATATTAATATTAAGGCTACAATTATATTGTAA
>JAUZNK010024035.1:0-16155 GCA_035046665.1 Euphysa ruthae | reverse complement strand
ATCAAAATCGTCATAACGTTTTTGAACCTAAGAAAACAAAGACTTTGGGTTTTATAACAACAACTAAACTGGTTTTTTTCATAAAAAAAATCACGCATAAAAACTCAACTAAATTATGTGACAACTAAAAATTAAAAAAAGCTGAGATTGACTGGACTCCCAATATTTGACGATTTTTCCAGAGAGAAATTTTTGGAAAATGGCCAACAGGCTCAATTTATTAAAAATGAAACAAAATTTAATCCAAAATTCCACGTAATGGTCACATCATGCCCAAAAAAAGAATATATCAGATAATTCCTAAGAAAATCAAAAATTATATTTCTATAAAAATATATAAAATATTCAGAGTGTAACGACTTTTTTAAAGCAAAAAAAAAAAAATGCAACTTTTTGGGCGTTTTGGGCATGTCTGCCTCGTCCAAAAAAAATTTCAAGTTAGTATGTATAATTAGAAATAACATTTACATACTCTTGGATAAAAGTCGAGAAAATAAAATTTTAATTATTGGGCCACATACTTAACCCAGGCCCCTAAAAGAAAGAAATTTTGGCAGATTCTAATATTACATCATATATATACATATAGGTTATTTTCATCACAATAACACAACTGACAAAATAGAGATTCCAGAGAAAATTATAAAAACCGTAGTTTGGAATCAGCAAAAAAAAGCAAAAATTTCATCGAACATAGGTCGGATCACAATTTAATCCGTGATGTTCATTAAAAAAATAATACCTTTGGAAAGCGAAGATAAATGGGAGAGATGAAGAATAACTTTATTCCGATGGCAATGCCTGAATTAAAAAAAAATTTGTTTAAATATATGATATAAAAATAATATAATATATATTATTTTATACAGATATTATTTTACAATGAATTCTTTATTTAAATTGTGTAACCTTCTAATAGCAATGCATTTATGCTTTAGAATCTTTACCAGTAAAGAGTTTGATGAGAATTATTTATTATGTATTATTATTCAATTAGCAGCCTTCTAGGCGAAATCTTATGAAATATCTTATTCCACAAATAAATCTCAGGCCTTACGTATTACAAGAATATTGCATTTTACATATATTTTTACCTTACATGGATAAATAGGGTTTAGTTTCTTTTCTTTATCTTGGAAAATTTCAGCAAAATTTTATCAAAGGATCTTCAAACACTTTTTTTCTTTAAGAAAACTCATAATATAACCCACAGGACATTAAATTGTTCTCTCATCTTAATTTAGCTCCAACTTATTTATAGGAGCATTTATAAGGGCATAAATTATAAATTCCTAAATTGGTGAACTTATTTTAAATTGATGAACTTATTTTCCACACAGATCTTTATTGATAAACAACTTAATAATGGCACATCCATAATGGCTGCGTTTCCATTAATGCTTTCAAAAATGAGAACAACTTATTTGTATTGATAAGAAAAATTATACTATGTATTGTTATTAATTGAATTGCATTGTTGAATCCTTAGTGTCATAGTAGTAATCATCTTTAGTAATCTTAAATCACATTTTGTCAGCTCTCTAAAATTTACACTTATTGCATGCTTTTAGACCATTAGCATTCTTCTAGAACTCGTCAAAAGCATTATTTGAGGTTGATCTTTGAATAATTGAAAAGCTTTCTTTTGAAAAAATTTTTTGGATTTTTAAAAACGCTACAGTACCCAACATTGGTAGCTATATCTAGAAATTTTTTGACAAAGGTGTTTGGAAAAACTGGGAAAATAGTAAATGGGAGAAGTGTTTAGATCTATCTAAAATTTTTTACTGCATGTTTCATGACTTACTTGTTGAAAAAAAAAAAATGCTTTACGGTTTAGAAATTTAAAAATCATAATTTTTATAATTACCAGTAGAAGATATTGTACTGGTTCACTCTTCAAGAAACAGGCTTAAGTCGTTCTCAGTGTGCCACAATGTGCAATTATAGGGCCTATATTTTTTATTGTTTTTATTAATGACTTTTGTTTGTATATGTATTATTTATTGAGAGGTAAAAGATTTTCAATTGATTTTAACTATAACCGATTATAATTATATGTATAATTATAATATCTGTAAAAATAATTTAAAGGTTTAAGTTTTTATTTAATGTTTGAAATCAAACCACGTGACTGCTGATGGAGACATATTTTAGATTATATATTTTTGTAACAAGAACAACATGGAGTTCTGAAACTGCTAGATCGTTAGGGGTTAATAATAATTAAAATCAATTATCCCCAGATATAGATAGATACATAAGTGATAATAACTTCAAGAAAAGATTTTGATGCTTTAAAAAAATCTAAAAGCAGATCTTACAATAATTAAACACTACTTTATCCAACTTTAATTTTTTCCTTTGAAGAAATATTTATAAGATGTAAAGGTTCTTCAGTTTATAAAAGGTGTAAAATTAATTATGAACTTTAAGCCTTTACATTCCCATAAAATTTATGCAAGAAAATGTAAAAAAAAATTCATATGTATATATATATATATATTTATAACCTTAAAGGTGGAAAGAAATTGTCTATAGATAGAAAAAATGGATTTTTAGGTTTTGTGGCCACTTAAATTGTGAAAATTCTAAAAAGAAAATTTTGAGCAAATACAGAATAAACAAATGGTCAAACTAATCAAAAATTTATAGCTGCTCAAAAATAAGTCAAATTAAAAAAAAATAATTTTCAAATTAAAAATTCCTGCTCTAATTTTCAAAAGAAGTCTTAAATAAAAACTGCGGAGAAGAAGAATAAAACAACTTTTGCTAGAAACAGGAATTAATACAGATCCAAAAATTAATGTAATTAATCAAATGCTTCTTCTCCAATTAAAATGCTATCATCAAAATCAACTGTGAAGATCTTGAGCTTTGTGTACCGCCACTTATAGCAATAAAATTCTAATAAGAGAAACCTAGTCGGTAAAACATTAGGAATTTGAAACGCTTGCTTATATCTTAAATGCTTGAAAACAACAAGCTCTAAGTGAATAATAGACTCCAAAACTTTCTTTGATCAAATAACATAATTATATTTTTTTATAATTTTAACTTGAATGAAACTCCTCAAAAAGAGACATAAAAAAATTTTCATTATATTTCCCAGAATGAATAAGATAGACCACAATGTCGTACAAAAGAAGCCCTCTATGATTTTCTAACTTTAGGTAAAATTAAAATAAAATAAAAAATAAAAATGAACGATTTGAGAGAAAGTAAAGAACAGTTTGCAAGAAAAATTTCAAAAAAATAGAACTGAAAAAGGAAAGCTTTTGAAAGATTGTCATATGCATATCAACAAAATACCTCCAGTTTCACACTAAATCTAAAAAAAGAAATAAAATTAGCGGATTTTGACAAAATTTAAAAACATCATTTTTGGCAAAAAATACACAATATTTGGGCCCAGTACCAAAAAAAAAACCTAAATTAAAAAAAAAAAAATTTATCCTAAAAATGACCATATCAGTATCACTGAAAGGCAAAAATAAACCCTCTAGGGTAAAGGTGTATAGGGTGTATACTAAATTTAAAAAAAATATAAACAACCGTTGAGAAAATTTCAAAAATGGTGTTTGTGATCCAAAAAATGACCTTATTTAGGTCTAGTACCAAAAAATAAGAGTTTTTAGCTGGTGACAATGTAAATCAAAAATTTAAATGGTTTTTGAGAAATTGTTTATTTTGGGCTAGTACCAAAAAAAGAAGAGTTTTAACAAATATACATATGGGTCCAAAAAGCTCTTTATGGTCCTCTCTAACTACATGATAATTTTCAAACACATATAAAACCAGTTTTAGAAAAAATTTCAAATCAAAATTCCAAAAAATACAAAACGTTAAACTTAAGATTAGTAATAAAAAAAAAAAAAGTTTCCACAGGATGTTAAATGGAACCAAAGAAGGCCTCTATGTTTCTCTGTTTCATGAAAAACTACAGAAAAAATACAAGGGTTTTTGAGATAATTAGAAAACTGTTGATTTTAAGCATTAAAAGACCATAAAATTTCTAAGAATATTTAAATTTTTGAAAAATCTTTTTGAAATTTAAGCTGTAAATTTCACTTTTTTTAAAAAATCTGCAAAAAAATTAAAAAAAACAGAAGTGAATTTATTTCCTGCTTTTTGATTTATGTATTTCAAGGCAAAATATAGAGAATTTGGTTTCTTAAATTACTTTAAACCAGTAGAATAGATCTTCAGTTGTGATTTATATTTTATTTATACTATTCAACTAGAAAATGATTACTCTGCCCGCTTCATGAAGTCAAAAAGGAAAAAAAAAAAAAGAATAAGAATAAGGAATAAAAGAATGAGAATATTCTTATTATTATTACTGTTAACAACTAATCAAAAACGCAAATGTCAAATGTTTGTAATAGTCTTGTTAAAACCAACTAATGAAAAATTAATATTGTTATAACTGTCCAAATTTCGACGTACATTATCGCCATTTTATAATGTGAATAAAATTAACGACTAATTAACAATTAGTTAGTTTGTTTAAATCCAGGTATAAAGACTCAACGGTATTATTATAGAGATTATTTTTTATTTGGTATTTTATATTTTATTACTTATAAAGGCTTTTGTGACTTTTTAACAGGAAAAAAGGTGTTCGATTTCTGCTCGTTAGCATTTTTAATTTAAGGTTTTGTAAAAAAGGTAATTTATTTCTTCAACAGCATATACTCACTGGTAAGCATCAGAAATCTAGAAGTTGATAATATACATGAGACACAAAATGCAAACAGCAGAGATAGATATAAACTTTTTGTTGCTTCGTGACACTGCCAATGAAACAAACTGAAACAATGAAAAAATATAAAGAAATTATTTCTACTAAATTTATATATATGTCTGACTCAAAATGTTTCTTACTAACTGATTGGTTTAAATAAGATAAAATTTTTATTGAATACAATTTTTTGTAAGGCTTACAAAAAGAATTTAAAGACACAGAATCTAGAAAAATTAGAAAGATTTAAACTTAACAAAGTTGTGAACAAATTTTAAACATTATTGTTGAGATTGGAGAATTCAAAAATAATGCTTTTTATAGTGTTCACCTACTCGATTTATGTGGATGCACAAATTAAGGGCAATATATACTAACAAAATTCAGAAAAACAGCACAAGGTTCGTGATACTTTAATTATCGACTTTACAACCATACAGACTTCCTCACCTTCATACGTTGGTTTTTCAAGCTTGTCTTAATGACTCAATTTTCAGTGGGTATGACCCCACTAAATTTAAGAGATGTCTTACATACTGATAACAAAGGTTTAATCTACAGTAAAAATTACCATACTTTTGTATTTTTTCTAAACTGTCAGCAAGATTTCCAAGTGTGTTTTGTACTTTACGTGAAATTTGCAAAACCAACTGATAACGTTCACTGAGAGACACCGACTGATGATCTTTCACCTCCTAAAACAAAATGTTACATACCGTAAAAAAAATAAATAAACAAGAAAAATAAACAAGAAAAACAAGAAAAGGGAATTTAAAGAATAAAGAATATCAGAACACTTGGATTCCACATAAAAAAAATGAAATAAACCAAGTTACTTAAAAAGCACTTTGAGTCAATCAACAAATAAGGTTAACAAATAAAATTTTATTTTCCTGATAGGAAAATTAAAACAATTTATGATAAAAGTTTATATAACAAGGTCAGATTACAATATATATATATACATATGTATATTGTAATCTGACCTTGTTATATAAACTTTTATCATAGATTGCTTTAATTTTCCTATCAGGAAAATAAAATTTTATCTAAAATACACCAATTGGTGTATCTAAGTGTTTCTAAGTGCATTTTCGGAGATTTACACTCGTAAGAAATTTATGAAGGCGTGAGTTGTTGTAACATTTTGACTAAAGTCTAACCTCATCCGATGTTTGATTTCTTTTAGGTTGTGTGAAGATGTATTCAATTCCTCTACAAATGAAAAAAACAAATATTATTTATATTATTATTATTAATTAATTTATTAATATTATTTATATTATTAGTTTTCATGTCGGTTTGAACAAAATTATTTAGCACTATATTTTATGATAACGTGATAAACAGTATGTTTTCCATAGTAACATGGAAACGACGCTGTCTTTTATGGTCAATCAGCAGTGTGTTGGTAAATAGAAAAGTTTAGCCTTTCTTATTAATTTTAATGAAATTGGTCTTGAAATCTCTGGGCTGACATCCAGTGGGGGATAACTGTTTCATGGCCAGGTTGGGTTCTTCAGCCTTGGTTGGCAACCTTCTTAGTGATGGTGTCACAATAAAAAAACCCAGTTCCTTGATCTGTAAAACAGGGTTTACGACAAGAAAAGGCATCCGGTCCGTTAAAATCATGAATGAAAACCATGCCAAACTGATATCATGGTACAATTTTCTAATAATCAAAACTGAGTAAATGGGCCTGGAACTTTATGTGGTGTCGTGAACGGTAGGGTGGTATAAGGTGTGAACATCACCCAATCTTTAAGAGGATATTGTATCAAAACCAGAGAGATGCGAACGAAATTATTAAATTTTGTGCGGGGATAGTATATATTAATAGTATGAATAGTTGGGCTGGTGAGTTAGTAGAAGCCCTACATTGGAGGAATGTAGATTTGTGCTGAGTTCAGGAATCTAGGTGGAGAGATAATATCATTATGAATATAACAGGTAGGAGTAGCACATATAAGTGTTTAGGAAAAGGTAACAGTGCTGACACAGGAGGAGTTGGTACACTTTTAGCTGAAAAGTGGATTGATAAAGTATTTGAAGTTAATAAGGTTAATGATAGGATGACGGTTTTCAAAATAGTTATAGGTAAGATAAGTTTTAGATAAGAGTGTTTTGTCAGTAATATTGCTTAGGAATGACAGGCAATAGCATGGATGTTAATAGTAAATGGGGACATTTAATAGTTGTCTTCTAGAGGCTTCTGATAACATATGTGGTTAGACTAAGGAACCTGTAAAACGGCGTGAGACCTGATAGTGGAACAGGGAAGATGATAATGTCATCAAGGAGAAGAGAAGGTTGTTTAAAGAGTGGAAAAAGGGAGGTGATAAAGAACAGTATCTTGCAGCAAAAAGGAGAGCAAAGTTAGTAGTATATGCATTAAAGAAAAGGGCCAAGGATTTCTCAAATGTTCCCAAAGAGTTTGAATGGGATAGGAATGGATTGCCACCAGCTGAACCAATTGCTGGCCAAGCTTTCAGGATAGATAGAGATTGGGTAAAATTCGCTATGTCTAAGATGAAAAGTAAGAAAGTTGTGGGCCATCAAGAATTGTTTCAGAAATGTTGAGGGCCTCTGGTGAGGCTGGTATTGATATGCTAACAAATTTAGTCAACAGTAAGTGAAGGTACCAACTGATTGGGAGGTAATGATCAATTGTAAATTGCTATAAAGGAAAGGCGGATGCTCTAGAGAGAGGCAATTACAAGGGGCTCGAATTGCTTGACCAATGGAAGGAAGGGATTGAATCTAAAGGACTAAAGGTCAATATGTCACAGGCAAAAGTTATGGCAAGTGGCAAAAGAATTGCACCACAACGGCCATCAGGAAAATTCCCATGCTCAGTTTGTAGGACAGGGGTTGGCAGAAATTCAAAACATTTGACTATTGTATGCTTCGTGTACATAGCGTTGTAGTGATATAAGAGGTACACTGACTGGTATACAGGATTATAAATGTAGAGTATGTTCTGGGGATGCTGTTTACTTAGTAGACAACTAATGGATCCAGTGGTTGTAGGTAATGATTCCTTGGAAATGACCGACAAGGTTTGCTATCTAGGAAACATAATTAATGCAGGTGGTGGTATAGAGGAAAGTTGTGTTACCAGGAAAAGATGTATGTGGAAAAAATTTAGACAACTTTTGCCTTTGTTAACCGCTAAAGCACTCTCACTATAGGCAAAAGTTAGACTCTATAAAGAAGCGCCATGGTCTATGGTGGCCAGACTTGGGCAGTTAAGGAAAATGACGTGGACAAATTAGACAGAAACAATACAATGATGGTAAGATGGAATGCAAGGTGACATTGAAGGATAGGAAATCCTGTCAGGAGCTACGTGAAAGCTGTGAGAGTAGTATTTCAAAAAAGTATATTAAGGTGGTTTTGCCTTGTTGAGAGAATGGATGACTGGGTTAAGAAATCAATAGGAATAGAAGTAGATGGGAACAGCGAAAAGGGTAGGCTACAGATGACTTCAGAACAGGTTGTTAAAAATGACCTTACACACAAAGGGTTTAGAAGTGCATTGGCACAGGAGAGACTGTTATGGAAGGCTGGCATAAATAACCATAAATAACCATGCTAGCATGCAAAATGGACATACAATTGTATAAGAAGAAGAAGAAGAAGACATTCGCTATTTCGAAAAAGTCAGGAAATATTTCAGAAAAGAATTATTTAAGGGATGCATAAAATACTAGTTTTAAAATTCGATTTAGTTTGCTGTTTGCTTCAGTTCTACTTTTTTTAGAATAGAATTTTTACCAAAAATTTCTTTATATATACTTTGAAGTCATTTTTTGGCGTCTTGATCTTTTTAAATAATTTTGAAGCGATCGTTGAGAATGATAAGAAACAAGTTAATGATCAGTTTCAATGTTTTTACTTGCGGTTAGCCCAGCGATAGTTTTACTTATATATTATTTCATGATCATCAATTACTTCTGACTCCTCTTGTGTTACTTTGTTTACTTTACGCTGTTGCTATTACTACTTAAAAAATGCTGTAGTGCTCTTTTTTACTTATTTTCAAGAGACTGATAATGCCATACTTTTAAAATTCAAATTTATTTTCTTTTTGAACATTATTTTTAGATTTTAAGTATTTATTATTTAATCTATTTAATGTGTGCTTATGGATGTAACGATTCATTTTGTAACCCTAAATTTTTTTATAAGGTGAGACTAATTAAATTTTATACATGTATAATGTATTGTTTTTGTAATCTAATACTTTACCAAGGAGCTTCTGAAAGATAAATTGATGGGTAAAAGCGTGTCTTCAGGTATTATTATTACTGATCGTTTTATTTTGATAATACTATTATTTTTAAATATGCCAACCAGGCGACCCTATATTTATCACCAGTTCGCCTGCAGAACGAGAAATAAAATTTGTCTCATATAATAGAAAGTCTTTTATAAGGTTCATATTAATTTTCAAACAGTTTTGTGACAAGAATATAAAATTAATAATAAATAAAAATAAATAAATAATAAATATAAAATTTTTGTGTAAAATTGTTGGTAGAACCAATTAATTTTGTAATAGGAGCTATAACATGTTGAACAAAATGACCCAAATATGAAACAGTAAGATTATCAGAATAGATGTCAGCAGAATAAAGATTTAAAATGATATAAAAAAAAAAAAAATTCTGGAATGCAGTGTGTTATAATTAGAGTACAAATGAAAAATGAGAGTTGATTGGTTTTTGACGGTCACTTGACGGTTTTTGTGTACGCATCTTCCGAATATTGGTTTTTCAGCAAGAGGATTTAGGTGATCATCATTGAATTTAGAAGCACAGATTGAATGCTGATATGAAACCTGCTATTTAATCTATTAAATGATATTTTTTCTTCAGGATTCAAAATTTCAATCAAAACAGATTCTGGTTCTTAGATCAGAGTTAGTGCTAAATAGAATCAACAGATTGTGATTCTTAGATCAGACCTAGTGCTAAATAGACTCAACAGATTCTGGTTCTTAGATCAGACCTTGTGCTAAACAGAATCAACAGATTATTTATGCTTTGTAAATATAAAAACATCGTAAATACAAATAATTTCACAAAAACCCTTTTCTGGTTTGATGAAATTCAAATTTAAAAAGTTACAGAAGCAAAAAAAAAAAAAAAAGCACATGTCGTCGCTTCTCATATCATAGTTTTTATATTTTTAATCATAAATTGTAAAAGGGCAATAATTAGAATTAGAAAATAAAAATGAAAACAGATGTTTTTAAATGAATAAAAAGTTAGCAAAATATTGCGCAACAATAAAAAAATTCAAAGGAAAATTAAAATATGATGATTTTTAGAAGTGAAATAAATATCATAAAAAAAATTGAAAGAAAATAGTATTTCCAGAATTTTAATGCAGTTTTGGGAACATAGCCAGAGACAATTATGCCCCTAAGATGCTAACGCTGGTTTGTACATTATAGTTGTATATTAGTGTATATACTAGTGTCAATGTAAGCTCTTTTATTTTGGATTTAGCATGATGAACTCTTTTGACTAAATTACAGTTCCACAAAAATGGAATGAATTTCCAATAATCTTTTTTATTTTTGTGCATATTTAGATATAATAAACAGTATATTAGATGTGTCTTTGAGACTAAAATAGTTAATTTGTAGAAAACATTACAACAGAATCATGTTTTTATGCTAGAACTTTGTTGATCTCATATTAAAGACCAAAAAATCTACTAAATAAACGTGATATAAATAGTTTGATACATGACCTGTTTTATATCCACAACATTTTAAATCTATTTATCACGACTGAATGATATCTAATTGTGTTTATCAAAGTATTATTATGTAAATATTACGACTGATTATTGTATTTATTAAATAGTTTTCAAATAAAAAAAGCGTTATCATTTACTTCTTTACGTCTGAAACTGTTAGCCATTTATTAATACAGTACGCCAGTTATTTAAAAAAAATACAAATTTAGCGAATTTAAGTAATATTTAAGGAATTGTTATTTAACAAAAACATATCACTGCAGAAAATAATTTTTATACTGCCATAAAACTTTGCTCACTCCAGGACTTTCTAACATGCAGAACAAAGTATTTGATATTGTCAAAATTTGGAGTTGAATATCAAAATGGTTTTAGAAATAAATTCTGCAGTATCTATTGTTCAAAACAGTTTTTTATCTCCAAAAGGAATGTCTCAAATTTTTAAACTATTTTAAAAAATTTTGTCGGTTTGACTATGGGTCGCTAAAAACTTGAAAGAAATTAGTTAGACCATTCTAAAGTATTCTGGATTTAGCAAAACCGCCTTGAAAATAATATTTTTGTACTGACCACATTAATAAAACTTATACCACATAAGTTAATGGCTTGAAAAGTTTTAAAAAAATGGTTTATTAATTGGTTGGCGCTGATATCAAACTATCATTTTATTGTGCTCCATTGCAACCATTCAGTCTCAATCTGATTGAGATTTGAATTAAACTATGCATCATGGATAAATAACCACATAGAATAATTATACATAATTAACATAATTATAGAAAAAAAAATTTTTCTTATGCCTTAAAAGAAACAAGTGAAGGTGAGAGAAGAGCAGACTTGCTTCTTGCTTGTTCCGTCATCGGGAGCACTGAAATGGAACCAGGAATAAAGTTTTTACCTGACATGAAGATAGTTGAAAGAAAGTTGTATCAGCATAAGTAAAAAAGCTAATGGTATTGCCCTTTCTAACCATACTGAATACATGTATATCTAAAAAAAAGATTCATAATCCATCATAAATAGTGCCATACATGTAACATACGCTCATTTGCAATTTATATTACTATACAGTTGACAGAATGAAATACGGTTTATTCACGACAGTTGAAATAATGGTGTATGGTTTAAGGGTAAATTTAATAGCTGCAAAAAATTTGATTGGGTGGATATAAACTTCAATTATTTACCTTTATTTAGATTTACATTTTATAAAATTTGAAATTCGATTGTTACTTTATAAAAACCGTTATTTCTGTTTTTTCTTTCATTTTTTAGTAAATTTTATTTCCAGCATCACAATGACTTTAGCTTCTTTATATTAAGTTATATAAAAAAACAAATGAATGAAACATGAAAATTTTTACGAAGGAGATATGGGCCATAACCCATTGGAAGTTCATACAAATAATCATAAATAATTTCTCTAAGCTGTTAAAAAAATAAGTCAAAGCCACTAAAGCACCACTTGTAAAACTTATGAAATGACATTAAACAAAACATTAAAACTTTTGAAAGAATTTCAGCAAAAACGTAAATGTGGCAAATGATGTAGGAGTGTCATGCTAAATGCGGCAAATGATGCAGGAGCATAGCACTAAATGTTACAAACGATGTAGAAGCATCATGCTAAATGTGGCAAATGATGTAGGAGCATAGTGCTAGATGTGGCAAATGATGTAGAAGCGTAGTGCTAGATGCGGCAAATGATGTAGGAGCTTCATGCTAAATATGGCTATGACGTAGAAACATCACGCTAAATGTGGCTAATGATGTTGGAGCATAGTGCTAGATGTAGCAAACGATGTAGAAGCATCATGCTAAATGTGGCAAATGATGTAGAAGCATCTTGCTAAATGTGGCTAATGATGTTGGAGCGTCATACAAAATGTGGCACATGACGTAGGAGCGTCATTCTAAATGTGGCAAATGAGCATCATACCAGTTTTAAAACCACAGGTTGTATAATATGACCCTTGAATAGAATAAAAAAAGAGAAATGAATAATGGTAAGCTTTTAGAAAAACACCGATGCTTTTACTTACAAAAGCACTTTTTTAGTGGAAATTTTTCTGGCAAAATTATCGATAATTTTTTACAAAGCAAAAATGATTTATTATCGTATTTTTTAGATATATTTAAAAGATAAAATTTTAGTTAATCAATAGAATTTTCATTAAAATAAATTTATTTACAAGAACATATTCCAAGACAGTAGAACCATTTAGATATACTTCATCAACAAAAAGTACTTTATCACAAATAGTTTGAATTTAAGATTTTATTTGGCACATCATTTGATACACCTAATTTTATAATGCCCTTTGATGCATCCTTTGATACAACCATTTTTATTAGGCCCTTTGAAGTATCCTACATTTCTATATTACGTCAACAAAAGGTATAAAAAAAAAGAGGAAAATGTTCAAGTCAAATTAAAAACAGTTTTAACAAATGCTAGTGACAAATAAACACACTGAAAACAAGCAAAATTATTTTTATTAATAAATAATGCATTGCAGAAAAATTTGATTTTAGAAAAAAAGTTAATGGAGATACCGAAACAGAAACTGACGGTCGGGTGAATTTGATGCACCCTTGGGCAGGGTGAATGCTCAAAAAGTACGTACTGTAAAAACCATAATTGTAAGCCATGGATTCTTCCAGTAAAACAAATCATACATAGAAGCATGGAATCTTTTAATTGGTTGTATAGCTTCTGCTGAATTAAAATAATCAAGTTTTATAAAAACCTAAACATAAACAAGCGCTAATGACTAATGGACTTCCAGGAATAAAAGAAAACTTATCAAAATCATAGATACCAGAAAAAATATAAAAAATAATTCAAGCTTAATTTAAGCACAGCTTTGGGAAAAAAATTTTAAAAATGCAGAATTTTTGGCATTGTTTAAGATACTTAACATTACTGATATAAACCTTTGTGAGAAAAACTAAAGCAATATTTGGGGCAGAATCCCTGAAATTTTTTGGATGCAAATTTTTTTTGGCCATTTTTTTTTTAGTCCATGCAAAATTTAAAAAAAAAAGCAATTTAAAAATTGATTCGGGTCCAGGTTTTATTTGGTCCTGGTTTTATTTGGGGAGTTTTATTTTCAAAATAGCCAATTTGTAATATTATAGCTAATATTCTGAAAATATCAGTAGAATATTTCTTGAAAAATATTGAGATTTATCAATAAAATTTCGACACGATATATACGATTGTTCAGGGCATGAGCCTAGAAGAAAGAATTTTCGATAGATGATCAAAAGAAAATAGATCAAAAGATGCCAAATGTAAGGTCCTTTGATATCACGCAAAATTCAAAAAAAAACTGATTCCGTTAAAATTTCAAAAATGTTGGTATTAGCTCTAAAATGACTCAACCCTGTAAAATTTTCAATGTACCAAAATATGACGAATAGCAAAACTTCCAACTGGAAAATAATTTCATTAATACATTAATATAATTATATATCAATGTATTCATATATCTATTACATAATATATTAATATAGTGGCAAAACTAATTGCAAATAGCATGAAATTCATAATGACTGCACTGAAGGGTTTTTGGTTAAATGTTGATTTTTTCATGTGGTTTACTGCCAGGAAGGATATCTAAATTTCCTATTTTTTTTACATTTTCAATTATTCTAAGTTATCAAAGATGCATTCTCCACCATAATCTCAGCAAGGTGTATGATCTTTTCTGAGAATGAAGTGGGAAAAAAATATAGTTTTGTGGATGGAGGGTTGGTTAAATAATGGTATTTATTGGGTAAAGAAGTCTCAGTGGGTTTGGCAGGTATTCATAGTTCACGTTTAAAACTCAGAACATAAAAATAATATAAAACATAAGAGATTTCCTATAATTTGCTTAACTGCTTTGATATAAAAAAGATCAATGTTTATTGAACGATTATACAAGAGAGGTGATAGCTGAACACCTAACCATTTTTGGTGAAAAAAAGCGATAAAATTATTAGCAAACTTGGCCTTAATGACAGAGCGTTTTCATCTAACAAATATTTCACAAAACAAAAACTCACAGAATCTTCCAACATTTTCTTTTAATCTAAAAAATATCACATTGATTATATGGCAAATAAATATCATTTAGTTATAAAAAAAGAACATTTTAGGAATTAAATTAATGAACCTCTGGGGATTATTTGAAGAAATGCTCACATATAACGACTAGACTTTTTTGCCCATAAAGATGTTTGGAAATGACTAAACCATCTGACAAGAAATATAAAAATTTTATTTTAAGGAAATTAATTTAAAATAGTGGACACCAAAATGCAAAATATCATAACTAATTTGAAAATAAGAAATCACATTACCAAAAATTAATAAAAAAGAGGGACTTGAAGCCACTACTAGGCAGGAAGCTAAAGAGGGATTAAAACTGCAAACTTACAGAACCAAAGTGCTACTCATACGCTGAGTGGCCTGGATTTGAAACCATGATCTGCTGGTTGGGAGTCAGATGCTCTACCGACTGAACTATCCGGGTATGAGTTAATAAATAAATATTTCACAAATAAGATTTAATATCAGAATCCATGCAAAAGAGCACATAATATCAGTGTTCAAAAATGATCTTCTCAAAATGGCAGAGGTTATAAAAAAACAATATCTTCTATCAGTAATATTTTTAAGCAAATTTAAAAATGTTACACATGCGAAAAGTATGAAAGCAACTAAAAGAAAAACTTTTGCAGGCCAACTCTGTAAAAGTTTAAAAGCAACTGAAAAAAGTTTGCAGGCCAACCCTGTAAATGCATGAAAACAACTAAAAAAAACTAGCAGGCAATTCCTGTAAATGCGTGAGAGCAGCTAAAAAACTTTTGCAGGCCAATCCTGTAAAATTATTAAAGCCACTGTATTCAGGAAATCATTTCCCAACCACAATTAAGTTTTCGAAATCAACTTAAATTCAAAACAATTTTGTAAGAAATTATGATATACCATATATCAACAAAATAAGAAGATATTTACTTCTCTGAAAAGTGCGTTGATAAATGTTAAAACTCTAAAAAACATTGATCAAAATTTCTTTTAATGTAATTAGTAAATAAGATTTTATCTTCAATTATAGATGAATACGTTTCAATCACTAGACCTTATCTAATGCCCAAAACATACGTAATACTACTACTCAAATTATCAAGCACACATACATGTTCAGAGAGATTACTATTACTCATATTATCTACTACACGTACATGTAAATACAGATTATTACTACTCATATTATATATGTGTACGTGTAACATGTGCAGTAAGTAAGTAAGTAAGTAAATGTGTAAGTAAGTAAGTAAGTAAATGTGTAAGTAAGTAAGTAAGTAAATGTGTAAGTAAGTAAGTAAGTAAACGTGTAAGCAAGCAAGTAAGTGAACATGTAAGCAAGCAAGTAAGTAAGTAAACGTGTAAGCAAGCAAGTAAGTAAGTAAAAGTGTAAGCAAGCAAGTAAGTAAACGTGATAGCGAGCAAGCAAGCAAGCAAGCGAGCGAGAGAGCGAGCGAGCAAACAAGCAAGCAAGCAAGCAAGCAAGCAAGCAAGCAAGCAAGCAAGCAAGCAAGCAAACAAGCAAGCCAGCAAGCCAGCAAGCAAGCAAGCAAGCAAGCAA
>JAUZNK010024024.1:0-20111 GCA_035046665.1 Euphysa ruthae | reverse complement strand
GATCCGTAGATATGCCGCACCCCTCAATTTATATTAGCGTCATAATCGTAACATGCAAAATTTTGTATTTTCATACATCTACTTTGGCTAAAAAAGTACTTAAAAAAATACCAAACAAAAAATATTTAGGAAAACATAAACACGAAATATGCTGTTCGATATTCTTTTTAATATAATTTTTTGTAAACATGATTGACTTCTTTGAAACGGCGAGTTAGGAGAATTTACTTTTCATCAACGACAGTTATTTTCACACACAAAAAAGTCATACAAATATAAATCAATCAATAAATCAATAATAATAATAAATAAATCATGCATAATAATTATTGTTTACTTAAGCTATGAGCTATGAGCTATGAGGAATAAGAAAGAACATTCAAATAAAAAAGAAATCACTTTCTTATGTGTTTTACAAAAATACAACAAATGATTTAATAACAACATCTTATTATGTTAAAAGAACTTTGAAATAAAAAAGAAAACAAAGTCACTTTCTTATGCATTTTAAAAAAACACAAGAGATGATTTAATAACAACACATGTTTTATGTTAATACGATAAATATTTTATTCTTGGATAGTCCCTAGTTCATCTGTTGTTATTGAAATATGTTCAAGTTATTTTATTAAGAAATAATTTAATTTAAGCTTATTAAATAATTATTACGGATATTTATAAACCTGTTTAAGAAATAATTTAAGCTTATTAAATAATTATTACGGATATTTATAAACCTGTTTAAAATAATTGGTATTTAACAGTTAAAAATAAAAGTTAGCTGTTCTAAAAATTAAACCTAGATAAATTAACAAATGAAGAGAAGGATTTGTATTTTATAAATGCCGGTGTTTAAAACCTACTTAAAATATCAACTGAGATATAAACATTTACATGTAGGAGTAGAAGTTTAACTTGATCTCTCAAACTCAATTTTCTACATAAGATTAAGGTAATAATTTTTTAACTAAATCGTTTCCTAAATAACATTTTACAAATTAAATCCGGAATTTATCTGGAATAAACGCTATTTAAAGAAATTGATATTTGATATATTTATGTGAAATAACTTATTCATAGAAATGCATAATTAACTCTACAAAAGACTCTACTAATACAGAGAATGGATATTATATGAATAAATTGATAATCAAGTAATCAGTTGGAGCAAAGGAAGAGAAAATGTTACAAACATAAATTTTATTGCTTGCTAACGATAAATTTTAAATATTGCATTTTTGTGACTTGTTAATAATGAAGTAAAAAAAAGTTCTATTATTAATAGGAAGAAGAGTTTGCGTGTAAAAATTTTAAAAGATCAATTTATATCTGATCGGTGCATAATCATACATAAAAAGAGAATCTATTGTCTAATTTGCTGCCGGAATGTGCCTATCGCTCAATTATAAATTATTCATGCAATTGGAAAGATGAAAGGCGAAGCGAATAAAGTTTTGCAAAAAAAAAAAACAGATATATTTATAACATAATTATAATAAGATGTTTCCCTATCCAATACAAAAGAAAAAACTTGATTGACTTGATACTTTCTTCTCTTTAAAAAGATATTCTGTTTATGTAACTTTTCTTCCCAACAAAATTTTTTTTACAGAAGAGAATATTGTCATATTGTTGAACATAACAGAGGGAAAGGACCTCGTCTGTTAATATTTTGGTAGTTTTTCTTCTGTTGATAGGTAGAGAAGTTTGAAACTTTAAACTGCAGTTCATCAGCAGAGAGACATTTGACTTGTTCTACAAACAGCTTGCTATAACAGCTATAAAGGCTGCTTTGAAAAATAAAATGTAAATAAGATTTTGGGATCACACACCTGAATGAAGACCTGCACGTGTGCACGCGAGAATCCATGTTTTGTCAGCATTAGGTCCAAAACCAAAAAGAGCACATTTCTGTATAAAAAATCCATCCGCAAAATTCTTTCGAAATAACTTTCAATATAATATCTTCAATAATTCACGCAAGACTCAATGAGCACTTTAACAGAAGGTTTGGGTAAACAAGAAATTAATATTTCAGGTGATCAAAATGAGGTTATGCAATACTCAGTTTGTAAAACTTTTGAAAAATGCTCAGCAACTTGCTGTATGTATAAGGGTCTGACTGTAAGAAGTATGGATTTAAGTAGTATGATATAGCAGTCTTGCATGCTTTTTTCTCTTGTTACCCTGGACTAACATACTGACCTTGAGATCAAGTAACTCCAATAACTCCAGACAGGGGTATTTTATGCACCCAGTCACTGCTGACGTTCAAAACTCAATAAGTGGTAGAAAACAACTATTATAAAAGCATATTATGGGGAAAGGTAAAAACTCAATAAGTGGTAGAAAAAAACTATTATAAAAGCATATTATGGGAAAGGTAAAAAAGGTAGAAAAGACACATTTTCACAAGTTTTTACCAACCTTTTAGATCAAATTACTTTACATATGTTGATTTTCAACCCTTATGAAAATATTAATCAGCATGAGCACAGATTTCCAATGGTATGCAACACAACTATGTTCTGAGATGAATTATTTTTCACTGCTGGAACGGATTTTAAATACCGCGATTTTAAATTTGGCCCAGTTGGGAAACTAAGGGGCGATACCAGCCATTATATTTTTTTTATGTTATTGTGATCCTGCTAATGGCAACTTCTTGAAAATTTCATTGAGGCTGACAAAAATTATAATTTTTAGATAAAAGGGGCGGGGGACTTTTTTTGACCAGAAAAAAAATGCTTAAAGAAAAACAACAAACCTTAATGCACTTTACATAGTCGTGAAGCTTTCCTTCGTAGAGCTGTTTTATCAAATCTTTCTAAATGAAGAACATTTTCATTCATAGATCTTTAATAATAGAACTCCAAATTGGGAAAAAAATGTATACAAAATTTGAAATTTATTTATTTACGATGCTTTTCATAATATTATTAATTTAATAAAGTTAAAAACTAATAAATTAATTTTTTATGACGATGAAAATTGCACTTAAAAATTGAATAAATAGACTAGCAACTATTAAAAGACCAACCACTTTTTTTTTTCTTTTCTGTCTTCATAAATATTCACTAATAATATGCGATGCTAGTAGTAAAATAAGGTACTTGTCACTTATACATTGTCACATGCCAAACTCCTACTTCTGCGAATGGATGTGGAGGCAATGCGTTTGAAATCTTGACTTGTTTGAGTGTATGTTGGCTAATACTGGCAGCCTCGGTAGTAACTTTGTTAATTTATCCATAATGTTTTTGTTTTTTATAAAGAGATCTAATATAAACAAAATAACTTCATAGAAAACGCCCATTTGCAGTAAACATGAATGCATGTCAAGACAAATAATTTTTGAAATTGTACCTGTTCTTAGAAAACATAGGATCGAAACCGGCTTTAAACTACTTAAATAAAAAATAACTGCAATAATTTCCACTATACTCATACTGTTTGAAGAGGAATTACAGAAACAACCGTCCTCTTAATTAAATTTTACTTTTCGTAGCAAAGCCCATATTACCTTTTTAAATATTATTACTTACCTTGAGTAATGACTTTTAAAATACTCATTAGAATCCTTCAGCAAAAACTAAGTATCAGTGCACCTGTTTTTTCTTATGAGTCATTTTGAGATTACAGTCCTTAGAAACTGCAAGGACTCTTACGGGTTCCACCAATTAATTCAAAAACTTGTCAGAAATTAAAAATTATAATTTTTAAAGGCAGCATTAAAAGACGAGAAGTATTTATTTAATTTTATTTACCATTTATTAAATATAATTATATATTTATATTATGTGGCTGCTTGAGTAAAAAATATAAAAGTTTTCTCATACAAAATAAGCTTTTTTTTTTTGCATTTACAGCTTAGCATAACAACTTTGAATTAGGTGAAAAAAGTTTTTTTCATTGCCTAGAGACTTTGCAAATATTTTTTACCATAATTAATTTGTCAGATATAATCATGGCGGACAAAAGATTAAATCCAATGTTTTTGAACAAAATACATAAGCATTGTTATTGGTTGACAAAAATTTATTAAATTTTGGTACAGTACAAAAATATGGCAGTTGAGATACGGATTAAAAGATATCCTCTATGCATGGACCTTTAACTTTCTGCAAAAGCTGCATATCGCTTTCCAGAAAAATTCTAAAACATGGTTTTTGAAAGAAAAATTTTACAAAATTTAAGCACGCAAACTACTCATAAGTAACACAATATGTGCATTACTTTAATGATAATACATCATAATAAAAAAAACTTTCTGGAAATAAAATTTTAAAAATCAACGTTCTGATTGGTGAAGATCATTTTGGACCATAAGTTGAGAACCAGTATTTTTCAAGACACACAATTTGTATAGCATATGAGAAAATCATCCAAAATTATTTTAAAAATCCAAAAAAGTGTTAAATAACCATAACTAGTAGTATTAACTCAAGGTAGATTTAAACTAATTCACCCATCTTGTATGATGGCTTCCATAAGTAAATATGTCATTAAATGCTTTTGGTAGATTGGTTTTAAGCCATGTAAAAGATGGAAATTTAGTAATATTACTTAAGTCTTAGTCTTAGGATTTTCAAGCAAATGGCACCATTTTGCAAAATGGCAAAAAGCATAAAAAGAAGTCATGCTAGATTTCTCTTCTCAGCGTAAAACTACGATAAAGATATAGAGTATATTAAAATAAAAATATAAAACTCGCAGTTTAAATAATTTACTTGTTCAGTTTCTTTCAAAGTCTCTTCCAGAGCATCAAACATAACTCGGCATAATTCTTGCACATCGTGTTGTTGCCAAGCTAAAAACAACTTTTTTTATGACTTAATACGTCAATATTAAGACCATCAAGGTTAAAATAAAACGTTTCTCTTATGTGTGATATAAATTTATTTCTGCATTGAATGAAGTTTTGGTAGCAATCAAAAAAAATATTAACAAGCACTTTATTAACTAATAGACCCTCATAAAATCAATTTTATGGACAACCTGTCAACCCGAGAAACCAAAATTTTTGAGGGGTGGCAAAAGTGGGTAAAAGAAACCTTCTACACGTTTCGATAAATTTTGGAGTGACGAGATTCCAATAAAATATTCCATCAAAAAATAACATATTTCGTGTTTTTCTTCCAAGCACAAAAAATAACATATTTCGTGTTTTTCTTCCAAGCACAAAAAAAAACATTTTTTGTGGTTTTCTTCCAAGCACAAAAAATAACATATTTTGTGTTTTTCTTCCAAGCACAAAAAATAACATATTTCGTGTTTTTCTTCCAAGCACAAAAAATGACATATTTCGTGTTTTTCTTCCAAACACAAAAAATAACATATTTCGTGTTTTTCTTCCAAGCACAAACAATAACATATTTCCTGTTTTTCTTCCAAGCACAAAAAAAAAATATTTTCATGAGACTCCTAAAGTATATTTTTTAAATTTCAGATCTTATGACAGTTGCATGCAAATAGAAGAGAAGTTTATCATACAATAAATAATCAAAATTTTTTTAACATTATCGTAATTACTATAGCGAAGCGCTAAAAACATACCAAACAACATTCATTTACTTGATTAATGAAATATTATTCTCAAAATTCTCCTAATCTTCCATTTTATTTAATAATAATTAACATAGATGCATGGAAGTTTATCTGAGTAAACACGCAATATTCTTACCTTAATGAATAAATAAAATGATACCTAATAAGGCAAAAATAAAAACTTTAACTACCCATGTTGAAATGAAACTCTCATCTCTCAGAATTATTTTTCAGTTGGCAAAACTCCTTTAAACTTTTACACTCCCTAGATAGTTTGTACCAATACGTAGAAAGTTACGACTTTCTCTTGAAAAGTAAAATACAACAAAAATGAATGTAAAATTACGATAAAAATATGGAAATATGAATTGCAATAAATTATTATAGAAATGGAAATAATTTGAGGTTATGAAAATAATATTTAAAAAATGCATGGTTATACAAATGAAAAAGCTACAAATAAATACCTTCACTACTATCCCAACCAAAGCTTTTTGTGAGATTCTTTGTCTCTACAGCTCTTTTCTCGCTTGTCTAAAATTCAAAGGGAAACAAAAATATTCACTAACAAAATTTTTGATGCTACTAATATTATTATTAAAGGAAATTAATAATTAATATAATAGCAGATTAACATTCTACCAATCACAAGGTGAGACGTTTAGATACATAGACAAAAAGCAAGCACATATAAAACAATGATATCGTCAATA
The DNA here is from genome assembly GCA_035046665.1 of Euphysa ruthae. Classification (NCBI taxonomy): domain Eukaryota; kingdom Metazoa; phylum Cnidaria; class Hydrozoa; order Anthoathecata; family Corymorphidae; genus Euphysa; species Euphysa ruthae. The sequence continues at coordinate 13,851 of JAUZNK010024024.1, read as the reverse complement.
TACACTTGCTACACCTGCTCACACAGACTAAAAAGAATGCAATCATTTATTAAAAACACAGATAAACTCAATACCAATAAGCTTTCATCTAATACAAAGATAAGAGCCAAAAGGACTTATGAGTAAATATAAATGCTCACCAAGTCATATATATTTCACAAAAAAAAAAGAAGAAAATGCTATTGATTAAAATACAGTCTATGTTTTGAATGGACTAACATAACATAAATAAAGTCTATGTTTTGAATGGAATAGAGCCACAACTTATGCAACAAAATGACTAAAGTACTGAAAAAGTTTTTCCTTGTGTTAAAAATATATTTAAAAATACAGTAAAAATATTTAAATTCAAAAAGAAAATCAAAAACATGAATTTTTTTACAATTTAGAGTAGACAGCACAGCTATCTGTATGAAAATAAGCTAGTGAAGTCCTCAATAAATAGCATATAATTTCAAAATTATAACCATGCTCACCTTGACAAGCGTATGAAAGTATGGCTTTAGCTATTTTAAAACATTTTGATTGCTTCGGTCGTGAGGTAAGCCATTGAGTTTGTTGTGATTATAGTATAAAAACATTATTCTCATACTTCGATATTAAAAATCATTAGGTTTTATAAAATTTTAAGAAAAATGTGTAAGTTACGTTTTATATACTGCTATCCTTATGCAATGTCAATGTTTTTATAAAAACTTAGATGAATTGCATCTTATGCAAGTTTTTATTCTTAAACAGAAAAAAATAGATCTTCTAGCTTTTGATATGCAGGCCAGCTTACATATTATTTTATTGCGAGAGGATTTGAATCAAAATAATTAAGGCAACAACGGCTTATCAACGTTGTATTGACCGAAAAGCTGGTCATAATGTTTGCTTTTATCCTAAACATTACAGCACCAGCTAATCTTCAAATACAGACAATAATTCTAAGAAAATAATTCCACAAAAATAATTATAATAAAAATTAGCTAGATAACAATGAGCTAGATAATAAATAAATAAAAGGGAGGATTGAGACCAAATTACATTATTTTGGCAATAATATGAAATAATAATAAATAAAATTCTACTGAAAATCTTTGGAAATAAGGTTTTGAAGAAAATATTTGGGAAATAAGGTTTTGAGGAAAAACTCTAATATTGATACATGTAAAAACAAAAGTACCATAATTCTTCAATAATCAGTTCAGTGTGAAGTTCAAACATTTTATTACTAATGAACAATTAAATCCAATTTGATACAATAACCGATAAACAAAAATTTATCCAGATACACCAAGTTTTTTAGCTTAGGTGGGTATAAAAAACACAACTGTACCAAAAATATATCTAGCTATATATTATACTGTTTCATAAAAATAACTTTTAAAATGATAATCAAAGTTTTGAATGATATATGTTTGATTTTCTATTTTTATCATCTTGTCACACTTAATCATTAAACCCACCCACTTCCAGCATGCATTTATCCCATAAGCATGACAATATGAATATGGACATCACACTAAAACTAAAGAACTTATTTAACCTTTAAATTATCAGTGAGGTAATTTGGGCTTTTGGATTTTGTCATTGACAGCATGTTGCAATTATGCCATGGTTATACCAAATTATACAATGAGCATTAACTATATTTTATTTTTAATAAGCGTATACATGTTAGGTTACGTATTCAAACGTAAATACGTATTTGTATTTTTAATATGGTGCCAATAAATAACTTAAGCTAATTCTAATTTTTATAGAAGGGCTCACAGGTTTGGTTTTGGTGTACTTAGAGCTCCCATTTGAGCTTACAGTAAAGAAAACCATTTGACTTTTGGGGGGATCAAACTAGCAGTTCCATTACAGAAACCAAAGTCTTAACCGCTTAGACCAATTTTACTTTTTTTTTGTTGTTTTAATACATTTATGTTTTGTAGGCTAATAAAATCTAAACTAGTCTCGAGAAATAAGAAATGTTTTTGTTTTGTATTCATTAACTCAATAAATCGTATTGTAAATTTTCTTTGTTCTAGCAAAGGCGTATCTCTCACCATCACCACCACCATTACCAAGAAGATCCCACTCACCACATGAAAGTTTCCAACCATAAAAAATTCAAAAAAAATCTTTCACTTATAGTCATTATGGTCAATCAAAAACCTCATATACAATTATGTCACCGTTCTGTCTGCTTTCAAGTGCAAATTATTCACCAACAATTTCACATATATCAAAACTGATGTCCTCCCAAGAACTTTCCAGTCAGCTGCAACATCACAGACAACTACAAAATAAGGTATCCTCTTATCCATTCTATCGACACCCTGTACATCTTTACAGAAAAGCCAGTGTAAACTCTCTTAACAAGTAAGAAATGCTCTATTTTATGAAGAAAAAAGAAAAACTTACTAAAGTTAGCTAATTCTAAATAATCCAAAAATTAAATAAAGACACTTGTTTTCAATTTTTTTTTTCTTTTCTTTTTTTTTTTGCTAAAATCCGGTGTTTAATTTACTTTGAGAATCATTATCTTTTTTCAGAATTACTCTACGAAAATGACATACATGATGTTGCTGATGTTCTTCAACAAATGTTTTCATTCAGTCTAATTTGTGATTAAGTAAATATTATAAAACCCAAGTCATGAAAATATGGTTGCTTAAATTATGGTTAATGTGTAAGTTATTTTGATTAATGGTTGTCTTTGCTTTTATAACATGTTTTTAGTCTGTTTTACTAGTTAAAGATACAGTATGAAGATACCTTCACTGATTGCTTTTACATATATTACATCTGTAGCATGCAATTATGATTTATAGAAAATATATATTTTCTAATAGAAACGACAACTATCACATCTTGGTAGAAGTTATTGTCATAATCACGTAAAAGCTAAACTATCTCCATGAGTCTTTAAATAATAGTATATAAAACCAGATTTTTGTGGAAATTTTCATTGTTATGAAAATGGGGAAAATTGGCCATTTTTGGGTTATATGCACCATTCTGGTGCATAAAAATTGGACATATCTTGATTTTGTTCAAAAATTCTCATATTCTCACAATATGCTGACGCCTATTACAGAGTATCTGCGTTCACACACATCTTCAGATCCACTTGCATTGTAGTATGTTATTATGTGGCATGTTAATATGTGTAAGTAATTTTCAGATTCTACCCTGACTGTGCATCACACTTTCTGGGAAACAAAAAATTTGCATCTGCCCATACCTTCAAATCCGCTTTTCATTTTATTTTTAATTTCTGTATGTAGATGGGTGGTGTTGTAATATTTTTAGATTTTTAAGGAATTTTCGGATTCTACCCAAATTGGCTTGCTGACATTATGGGGTATAAATATCTGCGTCTGCCAACATCACTTGTTTTCGTTTGTTTTGAAAATAAGGTAGTGTGTTACGATTTTCGAGTAATTTTTTTTACTGTGCCAACTTCTCTCCTCCCCCTTTTTTGTGAAAGTTTTCCAACAAGTTAGACACAAGTTAAAGTCATGGCATTTGATTTAAATGTAAATGTTGTTATTTCTCAAATAAATAATTTTAAGGAAAATCTGTTTTTATATAAAATAAATGTTGATTTGTATATATGGTATGCAATTATTCCAAAACAAACATCAAATTATGATCAAGATGGTTGAAACAGACAGATAAAATCGAGACATAAAATGAGGGAAATTCTGCACTTCAAAACGGGTATCTAAGAACTTAAAAATGCTTTTCTAATTTTTTCTCCATTCCTTATATTTTTTCTTCCCTTGCATTTGTTTATCTTCCCGGAGGTTCTGTGTAGCTCAGTTTGTTTTTTTCAAGCACAACTATTTGTACTTAACCTTAAAATGTTGTTTTTGTGCTCTTTTTTTTCAAAAAGTATAAGCTATTGAAACAATTAACAATTATTAATTACAAGTGGCTATTATATAAGGGATAAGATTTATTGACTAAAAGTTTAACTTATGTTTTTTGTTTAAAATAATGACAAACAAATTGATGGTTTCGTTTAATCTCGATGAAAACAAAAACAAACAAAACTTTCGTAAGACCAAGCATTACAAGATTGCATCTGGTGATTATTCATGTTTTTTGCCATATATTTATAATGTTTTATGTCAGTGGTAAAGTCTGTAGATCAGTTCCCTGGACAGTTTGGGGATGCTTCTCGTGTTACTTTTCGAGTTTGTTTTTAACTAGTATGGTAAAATATTTAATAAATGAAAATATTATTTTACATTCTTTTTCGGCTAGTCCCAACATTCATTTATAATATTATTAAATGGTGGTCGTAGCAAAAAAGAACTGCTGGCAAGTGAAATGATAGCTTTTCTGAGTAATATGTGATATGTTTTTTTTTTTATACGTTTTTTATGAATTTATCTATTATTATCTTGAATGTAAACAAGAGCAAAATGGAGCGAACATGGTTGTAAAATCTCTAAATGTACTCAACCGTGAAAAACTCTGATACTGTATGAACTGCGTGCTTTATCATATAACCTAATCATCTGCGTAACTCATAGACCTTTTTCCTTAGAAAATAGCCATCTATGTTTCATGGAGTGCAGCAGAGGTGCCTGTTTGTGTTTTATGATCCTTTATTGCTTATTTATTTGAAAAGTAGCATTTAATTGTTTGGTTCCGAATTGCTTCAAAAGAAGACATCCATCGGACGTTCCACTATGTACGTTGTTTAGTATTTCCAAACTATATTAGATATGGATGTAAAACGGATCTTGGGGTCTTTAATAAAAAAACTTAGTTTGGGAGTAGCATGTAGGGTCTCAGAATAATCTTAGCTTTGACGTAGCTTGGAGACTCTGATAAAAAAAAACTAAGTTTTCATGTAGCATGGGATTTGAAATAAAATCTTAATTTGGACATAGCTTGGGGTCTTTGATAAAAAATTTAGTGTGAACGTAGCATGTGGGGACTCAACATAATCTTAGTTTGGAAATAGCTTGTGGACTCTGATAAAAAAAAAAAAAAAATCAAAATTGCAAAATATTTCATGTTTTTTAAAATTATTTCTACAATGGTACTTGTGACACCAACGGTTAATATTCTAAAATGACCGGATGTAAAGGAATGAACTTTCCTGAAAATTTCAGCCTAAAAGCCACTGTGATTTTGAATTTATGCCATTTACTCAAATTTCCACTTAAGTGGATGCTATGCATCAAAGGGATATAGTTGATGATTTGATCTAATATAACCTTTTGTGAAAGTAGGTTTGCCAGACTTTTAAAGGTTTTGTATTAACCTCTGGTAGTAAATAAGGTGCGTATGAACTTATATAAAAATAAAATTTACTATATTTATTTAATGCCTTTCATTACGTAATAGCTTGTATTATTTCATGGGAAACATTGAATAACATTTCCATGGTAATAATAATATAACTATTCTGAGTTTTTTAAAGCATCACTCCGATTTTTTAAAGCCATTGTAAGATTGTTAACAGCCCAAACATCGGTATCAAAACTGCATAAAATGTATTAAATAACAACTCTTGATGTTGAGTATAGGTGGTCCACAACCTTCAACCACCCACACTTAAAAGTACGCTTGGTTTTTTAAATTCTACTTATTGATTATTCTTGTTATGTGAACCATTTAACAGTCGTTATAACACTGTTGCGTGTAAACACAAATTTAACAATTATATGCAAATGAAAGGCTATACCGTGCTTGATTTGACAAGGCAGGTCTCTAGTTGGTCGTAATGATTGAGAGATGATTTCTAATACCAGTTTATATATCTGGCTTACAGCCCTCGAATTCATAAGAATTTCATCAAAAGTTGCATACCCACTCTCATATTCCCATGACAATTTATATTGAAATTTAAAAATAAAAAAACAATTTCAAAAGTAATAGCACTTGACTAGCATGGTCTGCATGTATGCCTTTAGCGTTGTCATAGCAAATACTAGTTTAATGTTGTTTGCATGAATTTTAAAGTCTTTATAACTTTATATATTTGTTTCACTCTATTTTGTTAGTTTACAATGATAATAATAATAATAAACTGTCAGCCAATAACATGATAATAATAATAATAACAATAATAATAAATTTCAGTCGACAGGATGAAAATAATAGTAGTAAAATATTAATATTAATATATAGTAATATAATATTAATATATAGTAATATAATATTACAAGATAGAAGGATGATAAAAATAACAGCATAATCTTTTTCTTTTTGGCATATCTTAATTTTATCTCATATCTTAATTTTCATTTGAAAAAGTATACAACGTTGGAACTCAACATTATGGAAACTAGGTTTGGTTGTCTCCAGTGAAAGACTGCTAGTTGCTGGCAACAAGAGAAGAATAGTGCTACATTTGGCAAGCATCTAAGCCGTATGTTATTAGCAAATTTTTAAAAGTATATCGTTAAAATCAAAATTTAAACCAGTAGTTCCAAGTGTCATAAATCAACGAAATGTATTATATACACGTCTTTTAACCAATGTCCAAATAAAAAAAATGAATGGCCTAATCATCATGTGAGTCTGTCCACTCACCATTCAAAATATTGTCTGTATCAATATTGGATATATTTTCACCAGACTTAGACTCGCTTTCAGAAGAAACAAGATTTTAAAATGCAGCAGTGACAGACATAGAATTTTTCTGTTTTCCTGTTCGACCATTTCAATATTTGGAACCTTTCAAATGCCGTGGGTTGCTACGAATCGCACCGTTAGGATCCTCATTGAGAACCAGTTGTATGGCATGATTGTAGGAGCTGTCGAAATTTCTCATGCACCGCAAGCGTAATAAATTTTCTAATCCCTGATTAGAAAAAGATTTTCAAAAAACAAGAAAAATCTTTCAGTTTCTGCATTAGAAATCTTTCAACGAAGGGGTTTACTGCTTCTTTCAAATTAGAAAGTATTTTGGATAATTTGGGAAAGATATCTATTTGTTCCATTGCTTGTGAAGATTTTATGGTAGTTGAACAGGTTGTAATGAACACAGGGAGGAGTAGAGAATTGTCTTATTAGCATATTGCTCATTGCCTGCAAGAGGAGAAGAATATCTTGCTTGTTGTATTAAATATCATATGGTCAGTACTGAAAATATCCTTTCTCAACCCTTCAAATTTTGATTTAAGTTTTTTTATTAAGGCGTTATATGGATCTGTGATTTAATGGTTATAGAAAGCAATCAATATTTCTAGATTATGGTTGTGAGTATGGAGATTGGCTACTTGGTACTCTATCCACTGGGTCCTTGATGGTCGGTTGTATTTTACCCTTATGAACAGTGCCTGGCGTTTGAATAATCGCCTCCTAATGTAGCTTTCTTAAATAGATGTATCACAACAGATCTTTTCACATGCCTTAACAAATCGGATTGTTTAAAAACACCGTTAAAAATAAGTTGCATTCGATGGCCAGGGCACCACATGGAAATATAATGCTCACCAATTTTATCTTTTAAAAGGCGGTGCTCCATCGGAACCAAGACCTAGTTTGTGATGTTTTCTATCTACGATAACATCTAGTTTCTGAAATGATGTCTCCAAAGTTACTTTGAATCCCTCCACATCGCCGCCATCAGGTTCTTCTAACGACATCAGATAAGACACCTGCAACAATTTAATTATTGATAATGATTACTACCAATACCTTAGGGAAAGAGATTTTGGCACGAAGAAATTTAGCCAGAAACAAATTGAAGGAATTGGTAGGAATTTCATTTGGAGGATGGCGAATGTTTTAAAATTTGGCGGGAATTTAAATCTGCGGATACTGAAAATTTTTATATTGTAGATTTATTATGTATTTGTAATTTTTATATATTTAATATTACATACTAGCTGTTGTTTTAAATTAACTTAGAAGAGAACAATTTGGCTGAAAAGAAACCATGTTGTTCTTTTCTGTTTCACACATCGCCACCCAGCAAGCATGATTTCGGCTACCACGTTCATATGAGAGCACAAAACTCACACTGTGCTAAATTTCAGAAAAACTGAATATGTGTTAGACAACAGATTGACATATTCCATTGGAACTATTTATATAATAAATGTCTGATCTTCAAATTATATGTTTTATGAATTTACTATGGACATTTTTACCGCTCTCGTAATTTAAGTTTTGATGTTTTATTGATGTCATTTGGCACGCTAGAAGAATATAAATAGACTTCTCGAAGTCACAAAATAGCATTGTTTAACTTTCGTAAACAATAGACATGGCTTATATACGTCAGGAAGGAATTTCAATTGTGATAATAATAACTTAAATAATGTGGAATTGTTTTATAATTAGGATGAGAGCACAAAGCTTTTATTTAAAGTACAGTTTAAGATAAGAAATACAAATTCAACTTCTTTTCTCTCAAATAATGATTCATAAATTGCGTCGTAAAACAAGCATCAAATTAGTCTCACAACTTGTAAAACACAATGTGGATTACCTCTATGAGTATTTCTCATCAAATAGAGCTTTTTCTTATCCATAGTAACGGCTGAACCGCTACCATCTTTTTTCACACTGTAGTACCGAATGTTGCTGAAATTCAGTGGTTTGGTGTTAGATTTGATCTTGCAACGGTACGCCTAATACATGATTATTTCTGCTCCAGCTTTCTCTGTCAAGTAACCTGGCCTGAGATCGACCTTGAAATAAAATAGTAACAAAAATACTAAAAAATAAAAATATTTACTCTAATATAATCTTTATAATACTTGCTTTTTTTCTGTTTTGCTTACAAGTAAAACAGCAGCTGCGTGCTTGTGCAATTTCAGAACATGGTCTGAAAATTTTTTTTCTTGACTCCGCGTATAAAGGTCTCTGTTGCTATTTTTGCACACCCTTTATTTCTATCGTGGTTTCTTTTTATTATTGTTGAGAAACCTCTGCAAGTTTTGCACCAAATTAACTTGATTTCTCCTGGAGAACTTTCTTCACATCATTGGCATTTAAAACTCCATTTATCTATTATTTTTTTGCCATGTTGGTGCCATGTTGCCTGTTTGAAAAGAACTAAGAACTAACTTAAATAAAGTTAACTGCGTATTATTAGAGAAAATAAACTTTGATCACAAAAAGGGCCAATCAGAGAGTGATTTTAATTTCAATGGAATACAATAAAATGTCTTCCTTGTTTTTCTAGCATGAGCGAAAAATTTCTCAAAATTAATAATTAATAATAAAACATTCCTCTAAATTTTTTTCATGAATACGTGATATTTTAATAATTGGTAACAATAAATTGTTCATTATTTTAAATTGGTTAAATATTTTTAACAATATTTAACAATTTTAATTAATTTATTGAAAAATATTGTACACATTATATTGCTTGAGTGTAAATTGGCCTTAAATAAGAAGTCTAGTCGAGTCTATACGTGAACCAGCTTCATAATAATTGGGTTAATAAATTTAATTAAAAAAAAAATGTTTTGTTCTGAAGTTCTAATTTCGAATAAATTTTTCTGCTTCAAATTTATGAATTTGCGTCTTTCAAATCTTTTAAAGTAGGTTGCTTGGAACCTTTGGCTAGAATTAATATACGGGGTTGGAATAACAATTTAAATGAACTAAAGTTAAAAGTAAATGGTACGATGGTACGAGGTCGGCATGTATATTTATAGATTTATAGGGGTATTTATAGATTTATAGGAGTACAGGGTAGCCCTGTGGTGCTGTCCTGAATCTAGGCTGCCTCGGCTTTTACCTCGGCATTGCCGAATGCCAACCTGAATTGAGAGGGCTGTATACATACATACATATATACATACATACACGTATACATACAGGTATAATTACAAAGGTAAAGAGTCTTTTTGTTTATACGTAAATTCAATATGTGCATGGTAAAAATTTAACTGGGAAATGTGTCAGACCCTTGATTGCACAGATTGTATCGTCATCATATTCATCATATCTTAACCAGTGTGTCATATAATCAATAATATGTTTAAACGATGTCAGTTTCTAATCCTGCCTTAACACTGTTATGACAATTTCTAAAGATTCATCGAATCACAGTCAAGTTTAACATATAATTCCAAGTCAAATAATTATGTCTGCGACTGACACTTTTGATAGATTTTTGTGAGACACAGATTTTCATATATTGTTTGAACTGTATTCTTTAAATAATAGACTCATTAATATATAATTGCCTTCCACTGTTACAAAACGATGTCTGGATGTCTGATAAACTGACCTTCTCCATCAAACGCCATCAATTTATTTTACAAAGAAAATTAGTACCTACTGTTACAAACAACTAATTAGTTACTTTTATATCAAATGAAGGAAACAGTTTTTTCATAACAACGAGATTGTTGGTTTACTTAGAATATTTTGGTACTGCTATCGCGTAAAAGGACAAATGATTAGTTCCTTTACTCATAAATCATAGATGCTTTAAATAAAATAAGACTAACGGGTCAATGGTCCGCTTACTCATAATACATAGACACAAATGAACTAAGGGGAACAAGTGTATGGTCCTTTTACACATAATAATAAATAGATACTTAAAAGAAATAAGGGGAGCCCGCCAACATTTCGTTTATGCACAGTAGATAGATACTTAAAGAAAATGAGAGGAACATACCAATGGCTTGTTTATTCATAGTAGATAGACACTTAAATGAAACAAGGCTAATGGGTCAATATGGTCCGTTTATTCAAAGCACATAGGTACTTAAATGATATAAGACTAAACGGGTGAATACTTAAGTTACTCATAATAGATAGATACTTCTCAAATTAAGTAAGGGGAATATGTCAGTGGTTACTTTACTCATAGTAGATAAACACTGGTATGAAATAAGGGGAAAATGCGAATAGATCGTTTACTCACAGTTTAATAAATAAGGGGAGCCTGTCAACAGTTTGTTTACACACAGTAGATAGATACTTATTGAGGGAAATGTGCCAATAGCTTGTTTACTCATAGTAGAGAGACACTTAAAAGAAATATAGCTAACGGGTCAATATGGTCCGTTTACTCAAAGTAACTAAATACTTAAAGATATAAGACTAAACGGGTCAGTAGTTACTTTACTGATGGTAAATAGATACTTAAATTAAGGAGAAAATGCCAATGGTTCATTCGTAGCGGATAAATGCATAAATTAAATAAAGAGAACAAGCCAATGGTTTGTTCGTTTACACATAATAGATAAAATTAAGATTAAATTAAGTATGGGGACCTAGACAATAGATCGTTTACTCAAAGTAGACAAACAAAAATTAAATAAGGGGAGCCTGTCAAAGGCTCATTTACTCATAGATATACACTTTAATGAAGTATCTCATCATCTTATTACTGGCTCACTTGGTAAAGTGACGTGTTTCGCTCTAATTGGTGCAAATGTAATGCGGGTTCAAGTGCTGCCTATGTCATTTATTTTATTTTTTCCAAATAATGTAATTATCTTTCATTTAATTAAATTTTCTTTTTTTAATGAAATTTTGATGTTAAATATGATATTGAATATACAACAACCTATTCACTAGAGATTTATTTCGCCGATAGCATCAATCAAAGTTAATGAAACAAGTTCTTAGTAGCATGTCCTCCCTTCTTTTTATACAAAAAAAAAAAAAAAAAAAAAAAATTCCTACTCATATCTATATATGCATTATGATATATATTATCTCAAGCTGGTAGAATTTATTATTGGTAAACAAAAAAAAATAATAGAAAAAGTCTGGTAAGCGTTTGCATGCCGATCAAATTTTTGATATCCAAGAAATCTACTATTTTCTGAATAAGTTTCAAAAATGCTAGAATTACCACAAAAAATTAGAGTTTACCACCAATGATTTTGAACAAATCAGGGCATTCATTCATGTCCCCGTGCATTAATTACCCGTGCATTAATTATGCAGAATTCTGCAGAGTCAAAACTCGTGGTGGAGCCGAAAACTCATTTGTTTGCACACATAGCGCGGGGAAAAAATTCCAATTAATAATTAACAAATAAATAAACAAACAAAAAATAAATAAATAAAAAAAGTAAGTAAAAAATGAAATAAAAAAAAAAATAAATAAATAAAATAAAACAAATTAAATAAATAAAATAAAAAGACTGAGTGCATTTTCCAGTTATGTCATATTCAACATCGTGAACTGGTCACATTTAGCGGAAGTATTTTATATATAAGAAAAAAATATATATTGGTATTTGCCAACTAAGTCTTTATAATAAATAATCAATTGTTTAACGGATAAACTAATTTAATTATGAAAACACTCGATTTTGAGCCTACAAAAACCTATATGATCTCTAGGACTAATCATTATAACTAGCCTGATGATGGGAGCAGGTTGTCTCCCAAAACGTCACTCAATAAATATTATAACTCACGACATGTTGTTTTAATTTTTCTATTTAGTATTTTATATTGTTTTTAAAGGCCTTTATAAAGCATCCAAAGTAACCAAATGTAGCATGGGCTTCATAAATATTTTCATAGATGTTATTTTCCATTTACAGACTGAGAGCCCTAAAAAGGTAATCTATATCTCTACAAGACGTTGTTTAAGGAATATCACAATTTTACATTTGAAATTTCAGTTAACATTTGCTTATTGCTTATTAAGAGCTTGGGCAAGATTTTGAAAAGCATAACTTTACCTGCATCAATAGAAATAGTCTTTGTAGTTGGAACGGAATACTTGAAAATTCATCTGCCACTGTGCCTTCATATTTCCATCTAAAATTATCGAAACCATCATTAAAATTTAAGCGCACTTTCAAACAAGATTCCAAACACAGGATTAAAGTAGAGATTTTCAGATTTCTTAAATTTTGATGGATTAACTGGAAAAAATGTCAATGTTTTTTAAGAAAACTAAATCAGGCATGGAACTATACCTTTCCTAAAATGTAAAGGATGAAACTAAATCTTATGGAATTAATAAATTTGGCACCAAAATATAAAAAGAATGTTGAAGTTTTGAGTGCTGATAAAATTGAAGACTTTGATATGTTGTGTGTTGACAAAATGCCTGACTTATAAATGTTGTATGCTGACAAATTACTACGCTTTTAAATACAATTTACCAAAACAGCTGACTGCGAAATTTTTTTTTGTCAACCAAATGTCTGACTGTAAAACTATGCTTGTTGAAGAAATACCTGAGAGTAATCTGTACCATTGAACTAAGTGCTTCACTTAGTCAAGAATGGACTCATTGAAATTAAAGTAAAAAAAAAAAACCGACACATTTTTTATTTCTCAAAATAAATTAAAGATTATCAAAAATTTACAATAAAAATGTAAAAATATCCTTTTTAGACAAAATATTTTTCATGGACTAGACACAGAACTCAGTAAATTTTTTTTAGATAGCATCAAACAAAACTTCAAAAGAATTGAAACATGTCTCCTTAAAATAAAATAAACATTCAGACAGGTTCCTCACGCCAACAAAAGATACCCTTATATGTTTTCAACTTCAAACAAAAGTAAAAGAGAAACATAAGGAGAAAAAAAAAAAAAAACAAAAGACTCCAACAAGTTATTATTAATTGAGTCAATAAATACTCTACGTGATTTTCTAAATTCACGCAGAATTTAAAAAATTACTGATTTAATTTGAAAAAATTGCCATCTTGGTGAAAAAAGAAACATTTGGACCAAAAAAAAGATTTTAACATTTTAACAAAAAAGTGTGCCATAGACAAAATTCTAATGTATAAGCTATATATTGGCCATTTTTGAGCAAAAAAAAAAATATTAAAGTGTAGAAGTTCAGTGAGGGCTCATTTTTTAGGTGATACCTTTGTCTCTTAAAAAAAAAAAAAAAAAAAATAATCACCCAACCCATATTCAAAAACAAAATTTGAAAAAAAATTT
>JAUZNK010024013.1:0-20111 GCA_035046665.1 Euphysa ruthae | reverse complement strand
ATGATAGTTATCAATATTATTTTTGATTTCTCAAAGCTGATTCTTAAGATTATCAATTTCATTACACTGTTGTGCTAAATCAAATGATTTTGTTTGGAGAGCCAGATATAGCGTAAAAGAAATCCATCAGTTGCTTAGTTAAAACTAAACTTACAATAAAAGAAAAGTCTTTCAGAAGACATAAAAAAGAAGAAGACATTGAAGTGTCATTGTTGTAAACTTTACTTTCATTATAACCCATTTCTTCCATAGCATGAAAAACAGGAAAAAAATTATCGAAAAATACACCAAGGCCTCAAAGCTTTTGAACCCACCTTGTTCTACAAGTGTCAATTAATTTTGCTTGACAAGGAAGAAGATAATTATTTAGAAAGCTAGTACGTTTAGGAGATAAATTTAAAAAATAAGAAATCCTCACACACCTCATTGTCACCATCGACATATCTTAAAATAAGAGACATTTGTTCGACATTTGAACAATCTCCTGCCTCATCACAAGTTATAGAAAAATAATTAGACTTTTTAATCTTTAGAATTAAAACCTCCTCTATAGCTTTTCCACACGATTCAATTAACTCGTTTTGAGAAGTTTTTAAAATGTGGCATTTTTAGGAGCAGATAACGAATGTTTCTCAAGAATCTGATCACCGGCATCAACACGAAAATTTAATAGTTCTATAAACTTTCCGACACCAACTTTTTCCGTAAATGTTTCTCCAATGCCAGGATGATATTGACTGTCATCACGATGACCTCGAAAAGCAATATCATTACGATCAAGAAAAATCAGTTTTAACTATAGGGATTAATTTCTTTCGATTTTCAGGTACAAGTTTGTTTTCTAATATTATCTAAATCAACTTCAATAAGCGTAGCTTTAGATTTACATCGGGAAAATAACATATTCAGACAATGCATAGATTTTTGATGTAAGCCAGAATTTTTCTCGTGTTCCTTAAAAATTCTAGTTGCATTACCCCAATCCTTAAGATGTTTGCGAAACAAATTTAAAATAGTAGTTATTTGGTATTTTCATACCAAATCGAGTACATGGAAGACAATATGCTCCATCTTCAATGCAAGAATAACTTAACCAGGGATGTTGCTTAAGCCATTTACTTAAACACGACCTTTATTTTCATGACCAGACACAGGAAAATCGAAAGATGAATTAGGAACCCACACTTTATTTATCAACTTTAATAAAAGAACGTCATCTTTACCAGCAATTAAATTACAACCTTTTTCACGATAAGTAGAAACATCAAAAGAAGAATCTGAATCAGAATTAAAAATAGAAGAATAAGAATCTAGATTAGGTCCAAGGTTTTCTGTGCTAACTAGATGAGTAGTATTAAGATTGTTATCATTGATATTACTATTAGGTTTAAAATTGATTTTAGATTGTACTTTAGAATTTAGAGAACTTGAACTACAATCAGAGGAAACAGACAAAGATGAAACTTTGAACTTGATAGTTGATTGAACTAATGATAATATAGATGTAGAAGGAAAAACAAGATCACGTATAATACCAATACCAACTTTCAGATCATATCTACATAATAAAGGAATAAAATGGCTGGGTGACCACATATCTTTGCATTGAGTAATAGTCAATTATAAGTATTACACCATAAAATATTTAAGACTAAGTCATTTTGATTTTGTTTACGACCCCATGGATTAATACATGTTAAACAGCTTTTTATATTTTTCTAAACCAAAATCAGGATATATCGATCTTATTGTCTTATTTAATACAGAAGACAGAACAATCATACATAAGAAAGAAGCAAACGTATTGTTCTGACAATTTATATAAGCTTTTATAATTAGAGCAGAAATCATATCATTATTAATCTTCGCTCAACTTTGTTGAGCGAAGGTCTTCCTATTTTTTTTTTTCTTGTTTATAAATCTTTAGTTTAAAAACGCCCAATTTTTAAGAAATAAAAAAATATCCTTTTTTAAATTTGCTAATTGTCTTTAAAAAATTTTCCCTTTATTTTAGTGAAGTAAAATATTTTTAAAAGCGTTAAGAAAGTCAGAATATAATTTCTCTTTAACAGCTATGTTCAGTGTGAGTTTTATATTCACCTTGTAAACAACAAAGTATTGAAAAAATAATAATGAGCAGCCAAATAATCATGAGCAGAAAAATAATCATCAGCTTTAACAAAGACAAAAAAAAATCCAATCTCGCAATGTTTTTTTTTTTTTACTCTTTAGATATTTCCCTTTCGACCAACAAAATTGCTCACTGAAGTTCGGTTCATGGATACATCCAAAGAGTGAAATTGACATACTGCTACAAGGACGACCTTTAATAACTGAGCAATACAAAAACTCTTCAGAGTGGGAGATTAAGACCACACAATCGAAACGCAATGATGTCAAGTACGATTGTTGCAATGATTCTTTCTCAGATGTCACATTTGAGTTAATTTTACGTAGAAAACCAGAATATGTCCTGCTTAATATAGTTTTCCCATGTTTGCTGTTAATAGTTACCAGTCTGTTTGGGTTTTTGCTTCCACCAGAAAGTGGGGAGCGTGTTTCAATTGTTATAACAGTATTTTTAGCAGTAACAGTTTTCCTGCAGCTGACAAGCAATACTTTGCCCCAGAATTCTGATGATGTATCCATATTGTCGGTGTTTTACATTATAATGATGGCAGAGGTTGTGTTGTCAATGGCAATCACATGTGTTGTGTTGACTATGCACCATAAAGGCAGCTCTTCAAGGGCAGTCAAAGTTCCAAATTGTTTAAGAACAATATTCTTAAATAAGCTACCTAAATTATTTGGTATTTATTCTAATATTCCGAGACAAAGCCAAGAACAGGGTGTAAGGCCTGGGAGCCCCATTATTAATAATCATTTAAAATCAAATGTCTTTATCAACGACAAGGCAGATACCGACAAAAAGGTGGACACCGCAAATGCAGTGCCAACACCTGCTGTTGCAGGACATTCAGATTTTAAAGAACTAAAAAAAAACGTATACGTGATATCTGAAGAAATTCATTATATTTCTTCTTATTTGAAAGAACTAGAAGAGCAAGATGAAGTTTGTGAAGAGTGGAAAATTTTAGGCAAAGTTTTGGATCGACTCTTCTTTTCCTTGTTTTTAATCACTATTTTATTATCCACACTCTGCATCTTTCTACCAATATATCTATCGGAATAAAAGTGGTATTTCCTCTACACAACACTGAAATAGACTGTAGATACATCGTTTAAGGTGCTGTGATCATTTTCTGCTCCAGGTTGAATCAGTAATTTCACTCAAAAAATAGATTTTGCATCAAAAAAAGTGAAAAGCAAGCACAAAGTATACACAGCATAAAAGCATGAAACGTACATGGGCTAGTACAGTTGGAAAATATAAATCAAGTATTAAGAAATGGTCAGGGAAAGAAGTTGAAGCATATCTGTTCTTCTACCTCCTGCTCGCCATAATCGAAAGACTCATTCTAGGGAAATACGAAATTAATAAATTTTCTTGGACAAAGGCTTTTTTGGAGTTCCTTAGAGAATTTCAGAGCCAATGGCACCATATGGCATCACTGGGAAAAAAGGGTTTAAGATCAAATACTGCGCACCTGTTTTTAAAACGTATCATCCTATAATTACTGAACAACACCTTTCGACAAAAAATTAAGACTCTAATATTATTTTCAAAATGTGTAGAGGGGCTCAAGAAAAAAACAAACAAACCCAATGAGGATAATAAGGCCTGTTCTCAGAAAACCCAGATTAGAAAGACAAAAAAAATGCTGTTCTTATGAGAAAGAATTATCAAGAACCAAAAAAAGTACGTCAGGTGAATGATTTTTCAAAAGATTTCTGTCAACAGCTTGGTTTTATATATATATATATATATATGTAACGATTTTCTAAATGATGATTTTTTATGGCATGATAGTGTACATTTAATAAAAAAGGGTAGTTATTTACTGGAAAATAATTTTATAAAACATTTATATCGGTTTTGACTGATGGATGGAAAACATAAATTTCAGATAAGTATATTTCCGATAACCTTTCAATGTGAAAGGTTAATCAATGTCAAAGGAAGGTTAACCAAAAAATCATCAAGCCAGGAAGATAATGACGGCTCATTTTTAATTGCACTAAGGATTAAAAATCTCAAGAAAAAAATAATAGTTGGGACTTTAAATGTGAATCTAAATGTGAGTCTAAATATGAAATGTTAAGGCAGGATATAACTAGTAAAATAGATATAATAATCTTTAAAGAAACAAAAATCGATGACGGTTTTCAAACTTCGCTGTATTTAATAAATAGTTGTTCAAAACCTTAAAAGCTAGATAGATCGAAATAGAAATGGTGGTGAGATTAATACTTTTTTTAGAGATGATATTCCTAGAATATTATTGATAAAACTTGTTCTTTCCATATGATATAGAAGGAATTTTCGTTGAGATTAACTTAAGAAAACAAAATGGTTACTTTTAGGGAGATATCAACTACCCAGTCAAAATAAAGAAAACTATTTTAACGCAGTTTCTAGAAGTTTAAACATTTATAATAGTTTTTACCATAAATTTTTGTTAACTGGTGATTTTAATGCTGAAGTCTCAAATCCTTCCTTGAAAAATTTTCTGATGTAACAAAACTTTGTAAATGATTATACTTGCTATAAAATTATAAACAACTCAAGCGCAAATGATTTATACATAGCTAACAAAGTTCAAAGTTTCCAAAATACACTGACACTTTCAACTGAATTGTCTGGTTTCCACAAAATATAAATTACAGTTTTAGAAAAATCATATGTCAAACGAATGCTAAGAGAAATATTTTACAGAGACTGCAAAAAAATTCAACTAGAAACTTCGGAAAAAAATTCGAAGAATGAAGTTACTAACATTACTAACATTTCTGATTATTCTATTTTTGAAACTAAGTTTTTAGAACTATTAGAAAAACATGCACCCTTAAAAAGAAAACTTATTGGACACTTTCAATTTGAAAATATAAGCAAAAGTCTTAAAAAGACTAAAATGGGGAGATCAGAACCTGAAACTAAATATTATAAAACTAAATTACATAAAGATAAAATCATATTTAGAAAACAGAACTTCGTAATTTTAGACTTTATAAAAAATCAAAAATATCTTTTTTCAAAAACTTAAAACACCACTGAGCGCAAGCTCGAAAACTGATATATTTTACATCTAAACCAGTATATTTTACATCGAAGTATACTTATAATCCGAAAAAGCTAACAGTAACAGAAACTCGTTTATTGAAATTGTCGTCAAAATACACCACCCCCAGTTGTAAATATAATAAACTGATTTTTATGCGTTCAATTTTTCCTGACAAACTAAACTTAGCTGATATAACTCCTATATTTAAAAACCGAGTTGCAACTTAAACTAAACTTAGCTGATATAACTCCTATATTCAAAAACCGAGTTGCAACTTAAACTAAAAACTACAGACCAATTAGAATTTTACCTGTAACATCAAAATTTTTCGGAAGGTTAATGAATAATCAAATGGCTGGATATTTAGAAAATCATCAAAATATTTATGCGGTTAAGGGAAAGAGTATGATACTCAGCACGCATAAATAGCCATGATTAAGATGTGGAAAAAATTAGATAATAATGGAAACTCTGGATCTCTCTAAAGCTTCTGTTACATTAAATCATGAACTACTTATTGCAAAATTGCATGCCATTGGTTTTAGAAATTTAGCGCTTAACATTAAGTTATAAGCTACCCATAAAATATACGGCAAAGGGTAAGATTAATTAAAGATTTCAGTTCTTGGTCTGAAATTTGACCAAGAGTCACTTTTAGGACCATATGGGTATCGCGCTGAGAAATTTAGAACACGATAGTTTAGTTGCAGTACAAGATGGTTCGAAAACAATTTTATGAAACTGAACGAAGACAAGTGTCGTCTATTAGTTTCTGATTTTAAGTTTGAACACAATTACCTAAATATTGAAAGCTTCTTAGTTTGAGAAAGTGATTCAGAAAAACTTTTTGGGGTTCATTTAGATAGTGATCTATCTTTTAATGATCACATTCATCGCGTTTGTGTCAAGGCAGATAGGAAAGTTACAGTACTAAGTAGAAATAGTAAGTGTGCCATTTCAAACAAAGAGAACATTGTTAAAAGCATTCATTGAATCTCAATTTTCAATTTGTTCGTTAACTTGGATGCTTCACTAAAGTGATCGAAGTGTGCTCAGGAGAAAATTCTCTTAGATATTTTGGTCCATTATTTTTGAGCATGGTCCCAAATAAATTTAAAGAGAGTAAAAATTTAAATGTATTTAAACGAACTATTAAAAACTGAATTCTAGAGAATTTTAAATGTCACTAATGTAAATTGCGTGTCCAAGGTTTAGTTTTTATTGACATAGCTTAATTTTTCTAGTTTATCATTTTACGTCATTTATGGGTGTAAATAGTTAACGGAAATGTTTGCTGAATGTAAGCCCACGTATAACAAAGAGAAATAAATAAATAAATCAACATTTATTTTACCTGTTTAGATTTATCAAAAGAAAGAAAGTATTCATTTTTTATCACATATTTTGTCATTGTGGCTGATTAATTCCTTATCTACACTTAAGTTTATTATCATGAACGCAATTTAACGTTTGCACGCTCTTCTTTATTTCATGCAGTCTTTTAGAAATATTCAAGTGAGTTTTCAACTTTTACGCATGCGTTTAAATCAATAATGTTAAGATATCAAAATGGCAGCATACTAAACTTTTAATTTTATTTTTGATACTTCAGTTTTGCCATTTTCAAAAGATACAAATTTTTATGAAAATTATAAAAATGTTACAAATGAAAACAACAACATGCTGATTTCTGTGTAATATGATGTTACCCCGACCAATAGATTTTTGATGTAATACGTTGAATAAAGGAATCATTGTTTTTGTTATTATAAAACTACCTTCACCATTGTTGACTAAGTTTTCTCGTTTTGCCCTTAAATTAGATATTTCTAAGCTTTCTCAAAGTTTACGTGTAATGAAATTATTATCTAATAAAACCGTTTTTAGAAACGGGTATAACAGTTTATAACAGTTAAAAGAGCAACGACAAATTTTACTATATTCTCTAGTAACTGAACTATCCATTCACTTTCCTTACTTATCTTGTTCAATAGATGTTTTAATGATTTTCTTTTTAGATACTCTATTGCAAAACGCATGACAGGTAGGGGGACTGTGGTTTTTAATACTCGGAGTATGGAAACGCCTTTACGCCTTATTTGCACCTTCCTCACGTACGTAAACAATTAGCAAATATTAATAAAGGCTAAGATGGTTTTACACTCGCATGTGGAAGAGCCTGTAGAATAGTCTTTATATTAATCCACCTACTATCAAAAATTTTTTTTATTTCAAATTATAACTAAAAGTTATAAATTAAAACTAAAAAAAACTAGATGCACCATCATAAGCGTTCAAAAAATATGTTTATAACTGATAATCGAAAATCGAGACTCAATTAATTTTGGGTGCCACGAGTATTCAACACAGCTGATAGCCTAAGATATAAACAATGAAGCGATTAAAGTTAATATCTTGGTGTCCAGACTCTATAATTCTGCTGGAAAGTGGAAATTTTATGAGGGTGAGCATAGACTGGAAGATGGAAAAAGTCTTCTCACAACGACTTTCATCACACTGTGCCTGTCGGTTATTTTTTTTGTCGGTAAAAATATAACAATCAAGTGAACGGGCTCTCGAAGAATACCTATCAAGAGGATTAGAATGCATAGTAGCCTTAGATATTTCTCAAAACTCAGAGCCATTTTGCCTTCGATTTACCCTCCTTTGGGAGCCTTGCTGGAAGTAACATAGGAAACATATTCCAATCATCATGCGTTACGGCGATATACAAGGCACAGTATTTCTATGGAGAGTCCTTCAATATTGCCTTGTCATACCCAATAGCTGAGCCGTCCCATGGAAGCGTCACTGGAGAGAGAAATAAGCCGTCCTTATTTTGAGAAATACCTCCATTGAGTGCAAGTGCTTAGTTTTTTCACCAGGTCCTTGCTCATTGGATCCTCCTTTAGAACCAGAAGCGCCAGAAGTTCTACACTCACTGCGTTTCACTTTAGGAACAGAATCACAGGAATGGTTATGCTCTGCTGGGTCACTTTTAAGATCGGAAACACCAGTGGGTCACGCTCTCCAGGTTTTTCTTTAGGACCAAAACGGCCCGGGTCACCTTTAAGCCCAACTGGTCCTGTTAGACCTACTTGGTTTATAGTGCCATCGGGGTTAATATCATGTCCAAATATGTTCACTATTTCTTATATCTCGACTGAGTTTGGGTATAAGAGCTCCCACTCTCCGCATCTAAATCTTAAACGTGGATCAGTATAATATGCGTGAGAGACCAACAATAAGGAGTTCAATGTTGTTCACTGACAACGTCGCTATAGACCTCCATAAAGCAAACAATGGCACCAGGTGTAAACCGAAAGAGACACATCATTTTTAAACGGTGCTGTGCTTCCATAACTACAATGAGATACCAGGATGAGTTTAGCATATTCGTAATGATTCCCATCTCAGATCAGGAGGCCGAAACATTTTAATCTTTCAGCTTCTTCTATCGGATTATCCAAAATGAAAATTTTTTTTCTTTTGTTGGTCGAACACGATTGGCTCTTCCGAAATATCACTTTAAATCGTAGCCGGGAGGTCTGAAGATTTTAACGCGGTTATGATCATGCAATACACTGGTTGGTCCTGCCGGAAAGTACAAAGGTATAGAGCATCATATTTTGACTTTGGGTAGAGTAGGGGGCCCTGGATGAACGATGTTTTAACGCGAATTGTAGGTGCACGTTTTTAAAATCTCCGCTGCATGCGTTGGTAAGCAAGTACCAGTTACTTGGAACTCCATTTAAACGCTATGGTTGTGTGGAGTTATATATACGTTAACATAGAAGCTACAAATGAATACCAATACATTGAAAAAGTCACATTTTATCACAGTCGATGATCTGGCAGTTTTGTTGGAAGCAGCGGTGAACAAGAACGCTAAACCACACTTGCAAGCGCATCAAACAAGACTAAATATAAATTATTTCAAGAAAAAGCAATATTTTGCCATGATTTTGTCTAGGGTTGAAAAAACCGATTTAGCGTAAGGGATTAGAAGAGAATTGGATGCACTAGGTGGAGACGATTCTTTTAGCCCACTTCAGATGATCAAGTTAAAGGCATGATGCCGACGACGAGCAAGCATTAAGCAATAAGTCTGAAGATTACGATATAGCACGGCAGGTTTTAGGTTCGTCAACCTCCACACGAGAAAAGGTGAGGTTTTGCCGATATAAGCCTTAAGTTGCAAGGAAGAAATGTAGGGCCTAAAGGGCGCGGTGAAATAGAAATTGAATTCAAATAGCAATCTCATGACAGCTCTTCGCCATTTCATTAAGGGCTCGCGAGGTTTGAAATGGCTGGCTCCACTTGGAGCTGAAGTGTTCGGTGAAATGCTTTGGCAGCAGTGGTTGGCCTTTTGGAAGCTTCACGAGAAAGTTTGACCTTGGTTTTGGGGTAGAACTTGTAGATCTAAAGGATCAAAGCTACGAATCCTTGGAATGCTACCGACGCCACGAATAAAAAGTACGTAAACTTTTGAACAACTATCATCCGATGATGTAATTTGTGCAGTGGGTCAGAAATTTGGTGAACACACAAAGCTAGGAGCGTTTTAAACCAAGCAAGGCAACTTAGAGTCCCACGAGATAAATTGAAAAAAAGCAGAGAACTCTATCGCCTCTCTCAAAGAATAGAACATTCTAGGATATGGAATAATGGCACCGGCTTTCATTTTTCTCCCTAACAAAGAACTTTTTTTTCCAGGACAACAGCGCACAGGAAATTACTCAATCATGTTGGCTGAGACTTTCTCGTTTCCGGGAGATTGGGAGGTGTCTCTAATCAGACTATGATACCATATACTTGGTATAATGTTACAGAGAAGAATATCCTAGCAGTTTTTCCTGCAAAAGAATTTCACCTAACCCCGGAATCTACGACTCTGCATCCACGTTAATAGATGTAGGTGATAAATCTCTTAAAAGCGCAGGCCTCACGGTCTTGGTGAATATGGCTACGATAAAATTATCTATCGCAATAGCTAATAATAATGCTCTTTCAACAACTTTACATGGGGTTTTAGGCTTCCCAGCAAGGAAAATACTCAAAGCTGAAACCCATGTTAGTCCCTAAAATCAGGATTTCACTGGAGAAGTGCACAGCCTTCTCGTCTATATTGGCATTATCAAGAATACGCGCATAGGAAATTTCCAAGTCCCGCTCATGCAATCCATTTCAATGTGCGTTGTCAGTCCTGGCGACAAAATGGAATGTATTGTTAGTGAACCTGAGTGCGAAGCCCACTTATTGAACTCACGCTCATTATAATCAACCGAGGTGGATGTCAGAGACACACACGGCAATAGCATAGACTTCAATTGATACGGCATAGGTATATAGAGTCGGTATGCGCAGAACGAAATGAGAGTCCTAGTAAAGCATATTACCATATTACTAGCTATTATCAATCTGGTGGAGCATTGCCTATATTACGTGCTAGGAAGCACAGGCTTTTACCACAAAGGTGCTGCTAAAACTAGATTGCAGGCTCAGGCTCAAACAGAAGTCATCAAGGATAGCCTCATGATTCTTGGAAGTGCTGGGTTTACAGCTGCGCGCCTGATTTTTAAAATATGTTAACATAAACCATTATTAGACATGCGCGATTTTTTAGGTGATAAAAGACACTGAAATGGAAGCTGTTCATGAAAAGAGCAACTTAACATTTGAAAGTGTATGCTCCTTTACGTAGAACAAATATGGGTGAAAATTTTCTATCATGGAAAAGTCCCACAATTTGGAACTCACTATATAATAATGTTAAAAACCATAAAGGCCACAACACTTTTAAGCATAAAATTAAAGATTTATTCCCGAGTTCATTTGATAAAGTTCGTAGACCGAATTTTTACAGAAGTTAACTACAAATTTTGTTTTATTTCTTCTCATTTTTTCTTGTGTGTATCGTATCGAAGGATCACATTAGAAATATTGTCATAACCGACAATTTTTATCCTATCCTTGCCTTTACTGTATTTATTTTTTTGCTTATTTTGTTTTTGTTTATTAAAATGTATTTTTGTCAAAGGCAGAATAAGTACATAATTACTTACTTACTTACTTAACCTGCATCTGCCCGAGCTCCATGTTTGTGGGTGGTGCCATCGACACAAACTGATATAATGAGAACTTACTACGAGCTCGTAGAAGCAAAAAGTGACATAGATCACACAAACGAACTTCGTTTTGAAAAGAGAGCCGTGCGAGAATTTATCGATCTCCTCGTTAGCTAAAATTTAAGGTCAAATTTGTTGATAGATAAAATTTCAGGTCGAATGTACTGCAGAGAGTATCGTGGCTGGTGATAATTTAGAGCTGAACAATCTGTTTTTGCATGGTATGTTTAGGAGACTTACTGTAACCGATAGATCTGGTCAAGCTATGTCCAACCTTGACAAGCAGCGATGGCCTTATTAAGCGATGATACTCACACTATTGTCGAAAAAAAAGAACTGGAGTGACAGAAATCGCGACCTCATTAATCTTTTACTATGACACGCACGAGCAGCCCTAGCCACTGGGTAACATGTTGGATCTCATACGATGCTGTTAAGATAGCATCGTATATAATTTAGTGGTTCGACACATTCATTTTATCACCAGACGCCAACGACATCGTACTAGGGCATCACTTTCCTTTGGAAGTGGCTTGCTCAAGTTTGCCACAGGCTTGGCATCAAAAGTTAAAGTTATATCACAGCTTACCTGCAGACTTCAAAACCATTTTACCTGCGGATTGCTTCAGTATGTTGCTAGAATACTAAACTTACCATAAACCACGTTTTTGACTATTTTTTAGAACTTAACTAACAGTAGATCGAGGGATTTAGGGGACGTTTTAAGCATATAATTTTGATCGTGCTTGTGTCCTCGGGGTAGAGTTTTGAGGTGGTGCCTGTGTTTTAGTAGCGTGGATTTAGATTAAGGTTTATTATATGCTTGTAGTTTGTTCAATCTATCATGACCCTTGTTGGCGAATTTTACACTAAAACGTTACAGGTTTGCTACGGCTCATGAAGAGAAAAAATCCCCGCGCTTCTTGCCCACACTATGAGAAACGTGTTGTTGTTTGCTATGCTTCTCCTGCGAATCTACGTGTATACACCAGAAAACTACATGAGCTCACTAAATCTACGTGTTACATGCCTTCATTAATTTTAGCCCGTGATGACAGAAAAGAAACACAATACCAAATATTTGACGTCTAAAGAGCTTGATATTGTTCTCAACATATCTTACTATGGCCCTGTAGTGTTTCAAGGCTTACCGTGCTCAATTGGAGATTACCAAGCCCATTTTATAGAAAATCGACCCAACGAATTGCACGAAGTTGATATTTTTTTCCCTCATATGAAAAAATCGGTTTTAAGTCATACAAGTATGCTTTGACACTGTTGGGCGTGACCTCTCGCTTCAAAGTTGCCATAAAGTTGACCTCTAATTCAGCCAACACGACTACTGCGGCATTTAGTAGTATATACAATACCAAAGCTCTTGTATAAACAATTAAGTTGATTTTCGACGACGAGTATGAATTCAAGAGGTTAGTGATTAAACTTTTGTCTAAGCACAGGGATCGAGTCCGTCGTGCACAACCAGGCCATCATAGATCGAAGGCTTTCGTCGATTCCTTTAATCGTTATCGGGCTGAGCGACTGTTCAGGGTGCAGGCACAACAAGAACTAGACAGTGGCTGTAATAACGGTAAATGCGTTGCGCTTCTACCAAATTTAGTGAAAGCTATGAATAATACAACAACGCAAATGGTCTCACCCCTGCGAAGTTGTTAATTACCATCGGTAGACAAGAATTCCCACCTTCGTGAGATGCTGTTGTCTATCGGTACGATAGCCTACGTTGTTTCCAACGAAATACACCCAAATGATGTTGATCGTCGAATTGCAACCGAACTTTGGTGGACGCATAAACCCTACTCGATGTTGCACCGAATTTCGGAACATGGGCAACCCGCCCTCTATTACACTACCTTATCAAGGTACGGGTTCACACTGTTACAGCTCAAACATATGGCTCACTAGAATTAAAATCTGTCCTCTTGAAACTCAATGGCTTTATAAAACTGATCTTCGCGCTTGTGTTGGCGATTGCAATAGGCATGTGATTCGGATGCTCCATCTGAAATGCCCTGTAGCAAGAGGTCGGTGCGGTACTTTACAAAATGTTTTTTGCAGCGTCGATGATTTCTAGACTTGGTTTGCAGTGAGTGTCTCCTTGGCTTCTGCGTATTTTTTACGCCCATTCTGTTTGTCTTAAATCATATAGCTATTCAGCCTTGCCTTGATCAGGATGGTGTTTAAGGTCGCATGTAAAGTCGAATGGTTAATATGACGCAGCGCGTAGAGCAGATTTAAGACCTCCAAAATTTGAGCCATCAACCTCACACACGAGGATACCGTGTAGATAGTATTGGTTATCTAACCACTGAGGCTGTTATCTAACACGAGAGCCCGCCACGGAGGCTCGACTGTCTTTCCCTGGACACATTGCAGAGTTCCCCATCCTGTATACTTCCAGTCTAGTGGGAGCCCTCCTTCGAGTCTCTGTAGAGACACTTGAACGATCGTTCTATTTTATTCTTTAAATGTCTCACGACTTCCAGGTATGGTCACCGCCAGACCTTGTTTTCTGTAACGGTGTGCGATTTTGTCATCCAGATCAAAGCTTATCTATGCTGGCAGTTCAGAATGATTTTCTGTATGATGCCAAAGTAAGCTAACCTGGACCAGCTTACTTAGGACGTCCGTGGATCACATCCAAATGTCATTCGATGTATTTCCAAATTTTGTTCTCAGAAATTCTTTTATATTGAAATTCTCACTTGCAAAAACAATTAGTTATGAAACAAACTATTTCCAAAGCGTGTTTTCTTTTTGTGTTTTTCTCCCCCTACGCTATAAAATCTCCAAATATTTGCCTTATTTTAAATAAGCTATTAAAGCTTGGATCTGTACATCATGTACATGTGCAATATGTCGTTAAATTGTTCTTTATATATTGTTTGCTTTATTGTTTACAATTTTATAATTTATTAAAAAAGTAAGAAATTTGTTGGTCTATATTAATGTTTGTATAAAATTTGATTATATTCGTATACAAACATATAAGCGTTACCAACATTAAGTAAATAAATGAATGAATGAATTGCGGCTTTGGAATGCCTATGGAAGAAATATTAACAAATGCAGTCTTGCTGATGCTACATCAACATTATAGACAGTATGTAGCGCTGACGTTGGTCCTTTTTTCAGATGGTGTTGGCGGAGTAAACTGATTTAGGCTATCCGTACACTTCGCAGAGGCATCGATAGTCAGTGTGAACTTGGAGGATATTTTACCCGGTCTATTCCTCCAAGATTTCGTTTCGGCATTTCATATCTTCCCATGGGGGAATCTTCCATCGCTCACCACAAAATATTACTTGTCAATTTAAACGTGACAGGTAGTCGAGTATGATCTCGAGATTTATATTTCGGAAATTACATTATATATAACCTCAGCAAGATTTTCAAATTGAAAACCTAGAGAAATAGGGAAATCCATTACCGGCATCGTAGTGTTGATGCAGAAGTAGCGGTTCCAAGCCACTGCGGGGTTCATATCGGTGTGGCCAGGCAAGGTTGTTTTGCAAACAATTTGCGCCTAGTAAAGGTTTTCACGATCGACTACGTCTTACCACTTCCACCCTGAAAAATCAAGTACATACGCGCCACAGTAGCCACATTGATATCAGGGAGAAGCGGAGAAAACTTGCTTACAGAGAATTCAAGTTAATTAGCATGTTCGATTGACCAAGATGCAACTTTAGGACGCCACACGAATCCGGATTGCTTGTACCGCTATTTTCCATAATTAGCATACCTCGGATACTTAGAACTGTCCTAAACAAGTAGGCCTTTGCCCTCGATGTGATGGAATTTGGTATATATTGCTTCTGTGCAAACCCTAAAGACGTCTTATTGGGGGAAACATCTCAGAATCCTTTGGAACGCAACATTGGTGTATGGCAGGACGAATTCCCATAAATAAAACAACTGATCCCTTGTTTTGCTGTTGTTATACTTGATGTAGTTGATGTCGTCAGCTTTTTCGTATTTCAAGAGGCGATTTATTCCTCCTAGAACTTTGCAGAGGAAAACAACTTCGACGTGGTCACGGATAATAATGCTAGAATTGTCACCGTGCCTAGCGCATTTTCCAATGAACCGGAAAGCCAAGTCTCTGAGTGGAAATTTGATGCTGATTTTGGTGCCATAGCTATAGCCGATCTCGCGGGCAGTGACTTCTATCATATCCCCGGATTCAAGTAAGTCACTGAGCTCTGGAGTTCAGATCCTCTCCTATGCTGCCGAAAGTATAAGGATGGATTTTTGGATCGGAGACCCAAGAGGAGAACCGGATCATATCAGTATTCTCTCTACTTTCGCTCGACGCATCATGCTCATCAAAAATCCATACTCACACACAAGGTCAATCGCATCACCAAACCCTCCCATTGTGGAACTTTTGCATTCTAGATAAGCTGCTGGCATATCGTAATGGAAATGGTGATATTAGCCTATTCCTGCTGAAGGTTATTGGGTATTCCATACTTTATTCAAGATCTGAGCCGATTTTTAAACGCCTTTGTACTTCATAGGGGTCGGCCTTATATCTGCCTTATCCAGCCACTTTCCGAAACAATAAGGTGTAGCCCCACCCGTAGAGTGGATGGCTTTGTGGTATTCCAGCTATAACGGATAAGATTTTGCCTCATTTCCAGGCTCATCACGTAGGTCTGCTCCAGGTTGCTCTGTAAATACTTTATTAATAGCTCTGGACGCAGATATTGATCTCCTTAGCGAACCATCACTCCCCACAAGAGCTTGGTAACACAGCCAGTGTCGAGTATTTGAGAGAATTGTCCTAACTGTTCTATATATTTTGCGCTGCAGTAATCCTAATTCCTTTATTGCTTAACGTGGAATAAAGGTTAGCCAAGGCTTGTTCGGCAACTCCGTCCAATGAGTGGATGTACACGATTTTCGGTGGGTGGATTGGAATTTCTGCCCAGGGTTGGTTGTTACGAAAAAGCACGAAGACGTTTCTACTAATCTTTCATTTTCCGCTATCCCACAGAATGTTACCCATAACATCGGCAGCATTCAACTTATACATGAGGGCAATCTCAGTGGCGAATATTTCCTTACTTAATCACCCTGCATTTGCGCGCATCTTGTCGAAAAGTTCTAGTATCTGCCTGCTCCAGTCATATTGCCCTAGTATTGATTGATGACTTAGCGAACAAAACAATTTGAGAACTCGCTGTACTTTTCTGGTTCTAACATCGGCCCTGATTTTCTCTGTATTTTGGGGAAACGGCTGAAGATCATATCGAGCATATATCAGATATTCCCGTCCCTTCATCCAAATTTGCTCATCGATACTATGAAGAGAACCGGCACTGACCGGATCCCCACAAGCAACAGTCTCCCTTTTAATGCGATGGTCAGAGACACTTTCTTTCTCAGTCACTCGGGCTAGGGGTTCTTTTGCTGACTTACCTATAATAGTGAATAGCTGGTACTTTTTTTCTGGATATAAAAACTCTAGCACTTCCGAGGCCATGTCTATGTTTACCCTAAGTCCCACTTTTTCAAACGTGACCTAATATATCTCACCCTCGTCCGTGACATGTGTCTCTCTTACTGCCAGCCGTATGCCGAATCGACGACCATGGAAATCTTTTTCGAGACGATTGTGTTCCCTTTCTTGATGTAGTTCCCGACATCCTTTGAGGTCACTTGTCCACTGGTGAGTTGCAGGTGGGGTTTTTCTACTTCATCTGTTTCGGCTGAATCGCAGAAGGCCAGAAAGGCTTTAAAGCATTTCTTTAACACCTTCTGGAACAGACTCAGCAAGGTGTTTTTAATGACACCCTTGAGTGCCTCAGACTCATCTTACTCGATGTATTCGTCTGTGAGGTTCGTAGCAAGTATTTGAAAGACGTATTCACAATTGAAATATCTAGACCCACCAAGAAGGTGAACGATATATATCCCGATGTACTCTAGCCAGACAAGTTTTTAATTAGAAATTTGGATTAATTCACTTAGAATACTGCGAAAGTCTCTTTTCGCAAGCTTCTCTGTATCTATTTATTTTTGAGCATTCATTCATTTATGTAACGTTGGTAACGCTTACATAGTGGTATATGAATATAATCAAATAATATAAACACTAAAGTAGAACAAAAATCTTTTCTTTTTTTTTTTTCATATGTAAATTATAAACCACCTGGCCTACTCGGAGCTGGTGGCTTTCTAACAAGACCTAGCCAAAGAAATCGACAAGCAATTCAATTTTTTTCTTTGATAAATAACTCTGAGCATTGTTTATAAGCTCGGGAGAAGAAAACTTGAAAAACTGCCATCGTTTGGTTTGATTGGGTTGATGTTTGAATGCTGTTTAAATTGGATGTTTGTGATTATTGGGTGTATGACATAGGTACCAGACTTGTCGTGAGTAATTGCCACATCTAAAAATTAAGTTCTTTTTTCGCATTTTCAAATTTAATTGGAGATTGGAAATTTAAAGTTTCTAAAGATTGGTTTAGCGTTGTTATTTGAAACTCAAACTTTGTTGTTTTTAAGTGCCCATCATATGGCTTCAGATAAAAAAGATGATGAATTTATTACTTTATGTTCATTTTTATTTAATGTAGGGTGGATGATATCAAGAAGGTATTTCGTTGAATTAGGTTGGGATTCTTCTAAACACAATCAAATCATTGCCAAGGTGTTAACTGATAATTTTTTATTATTTATATAGAAATCACCAAGGTGATGTAAAGCTGAAAAAATTACACTAGTATTATTATCAACTTCAATGGAAGGCATTTTGTACCAAAATTGACTTTGTAGTACGGTTTGGAAATCACTTGTATTTGCATGCTGAGTCTGTGACATTTAATGAAATCTTCTGGAAGAAAGCTTTTCTCAGAGTCTTTTATCGCAGAGCATTTGTTCCTGAGTTCTTTACTAAAAGAGTCAAACGTGGGAGAAATCTTATACCAACATAGTAACTAGAAGAGCAACAAAAAATAATATATTTAATACAAATAATATATTTAATACAAAACGGCTACTTTTATAGCCACCAAATTTTATCCAAACCATTTTTTGCTCATGTCATAGTTCACTGGCATTTTTATACAGCCAAAAATCAAATTATTACTAAGAAAATGTTATCTTAAATTAATTAAAACAAATTGTTAAAATAATTCTGTTAAGAATATTTTTTCTTGTCAAGAGATTTTTCACTTCAATTTCTTATTTTTGCTTATTATAAGAAACAATGGAAGATTCTTCTGGCTCAAAATTAAATTGTAAATTAAAATACCCTTTAATTTATTTTTTTAAAAATTCGTTTTCATAAAAGAACACGATTTAAGATTTTATTTGCTTGAAATAATATATCTTAACCATTAGACTCCGAAACACGCAGATGTGCGTTTACGCTAGTTCCTAAACAAGCATATGTACATTTTTATACATAAGCTTACTTTTTGTCGTATACTAGTAGAGCGGTAGAAGAGAAAGCCAAAAGGGCCGTGAATTTGAAAAAGATTGTGAAATTTCCATACAGAATCAACCGCTTTGGATATAATAAAAAAAATATTGCCGGTAACAATTTAATTCCCAATTATATTCTTATGAAAATGAAAAGTAGAAAACAGATTTTTTTCTAAAACTAAGTTGGATTAACTGATTGAAAATATATCAGATAAAGATATAAAAATATATGAAACATCTCCTGATTGTAGTAAGTGATCTTTTTCTCTTTTTATATTGTAAATCTATTTGGCTGATTTATTTGCCATTTATGTGTTTATTTTGATTACATGTTGCGATTGTAAGGCTGTTGCTTTTGCTCTAGAGTACATTTTTTCGGAGTTGAAATAATAAAGAAATAAAATAGAGAAATAAATAAGAGAAAAAATAAGTCTAAAAAAAAATAATAAATAATCTCGGAAATTTTATTAAATGAAACAAATTTTTAAATCAAAAAAAGTTTTATTTTCCCAACAGGATTGAAATTCATGTTTTTCTGAAAGATTATAGTTCAGTCACCATTTAGATAGTTTTTGCTGACTTACAGAATATTTCCACCGTTTTTTCTTATTTTACAAGATTTTGCATTTCACATAGGGGTAAAAAATTGTACCTACTTTTCTAAAACTCAAGAACTCAAGCATTTTCTACATTTTTTATTACAAAAGTAGTTTGTAAAGTTGTTCTAGATAGATCAAACAACATATTTTTGAGATAATATTTAAAAAAATTTCTTTTTACAAAATCGTTATTTATTTCCAGCTGAGTCGCCTGAAATAAAATACTATATGGCTAGCTATGGCTACTAAAAATGTGACTTTTCGTTTGTTCTTTTCACTTTCTTCATAAATTTCCTGTTCAGAACAGCACCAATAACATATTATCAAAAGTGAGCTGTTATGCCAATAAATCTACCCTCAGAAATTTCTACTTTTCGATTCTTGCATCCAACCTTTAACTACTGGTCCATAAACTACTCTCAACTAAACGGTTTTCTTTGAGAACAATTCAATATTCTTGACCTCTCAGGTTTGAAGTAATTAACACATTTTCTCATTTTCCTAGATCTCATTCCTCAAATAAAGTTTTAAATATGATGCTTTTTATTGAATCTACTACTGAAAATATTTCTTTGCCGTTATTGAAAAAATCTGATAAAGCTCATAAATATGAAACACGACACGCTGTTAAAGGAAAGCTTGTGGTTTGTCCTTTTAAAAGCAAAAATATAGTAAGTAAGTAAGTAAGTAAGTAAGTAAGTAAGTAAGTAAGTAAGTAAGTAAGTAAGTAAGTAAGTAAGTAAGTA
>JAUZNK010024002.1:0-20114 GCA_035046665.1 Euphysa ruthae | reverse complement strand
AATAAAAACATCGTCCAAAGTAAATTTTGCAAAAATTCACAATTATGCATATTTTTTGCTTATGTCAGCATTTTTTTAAATTTTTGTCATGTTTTTTTTTAACCCTTTCTGGTCTCAGGTTAAATCGGCAGTATTTCTCAACACAAAATCATGTTTTCTGACCTACTTTACTTAAATGGCTATAAAAACTGAGCTACTAAAGATCATTTAAAAGGTTATAGCTAGTTTTTTTTCTCATAGTTTTCAAAATATGAAAAAAAAAACAACAAAGAACAGACTTTTTTTGTCAATGTAAAAAATTGACTTTGAAGCAAAAAATAAATATGTAAGATGGTATTCATATGTTCATTTTGATAGCCAATGTAGACAAACTAAATACAAAAAATAACAGAACGTAAAATACTCCAGCTTGCCTAAAACTGTAAAAGCAAAGAAAAATAATGGAGTTAGTGTAACATTAACCTAATGCAATAAGCAATCAATAAAAATCAGAAGAAAATTAACAAAATGATCAACAAAAATTCAGTCCTGTATTCTCATTGAAAACAAAATTGTTATCATTATTCTCTACTGCAGCAATTGCATTGTTATTCCACACTATCTCATCCACAACAGCAGACCCACTCCCAACCCCATTTCCAGGTCTATATCCACCTCAAGTGTATGGATGCCCTGAGGTATGACCTAACGAGCTCCTCTTTCACCCCCTCTGATAGGAGCTCCTTACCTACATCTATTACAAAATTCTCCCTTCATTAAATATGACATCTAAGATCTTATCAATATAATTATACTTTTTTGGAGCTGCCATTTCACCAAAAACCAAACAACAACCATTTCTCCACAGAAAATTATATTTAAGAGTGGTTTGCCGTATCTTATGGCAAAATTTTTCTAGAATTAATAAATCTAAACAACATCAAACATTCTAGCGTGGAAGGTGCCCAAAAACACCCTCGAATCAATGAGCCATACTATGAATCATTAGTCCGCTCCGGTCAAAAATCCTGAGCTGTACAATGAATCCTTAGACCGGAAAGAGTTAAAAATTTAACAGCATTCTTTTAAAACTCATTTTTGCAAAAAAAAATTAATGGGATTTTGAAATGTTTGTTTTACGTTTATATTTAGTTTCGATCCAAGAAGGTAAAGACAAATAAGAAAGCAGATACAAGCTTAGATAGTTGCTTTTAAAACAGTTTTTAAAATATAGTTAAAAAGTTGAAAGTAGAAAAATGTTTAGAAAAAATACTGAAATTTATTTATAATATTTCATGAAATTTCTTATTAAAATCTTGTAAATCGGCAATGTAAAGCAACGAAGATAAGTTAATTTATAGACAGTTTTTAAATTTATTTTTGATATAAATTTAATTATGTCTATGCTGTGTTTCTTTATTTCTGTATTTCTAAAACTTTCACCAAACTACCAAAGTTTTTAAGTAATTCTTATTCTTTACAGATTTTGGGGTGTGTTGTACACTATCACGATTCCAACGAAAGCTAAAAATCTGAAAAAATCTTAAAAAATCTTTCAGCAAACCTACTAGAAGCCAAAGCAATAAGGAAAAATGAAAGTTCAAATGAGAATGAACATTTTTTTCAATGTGCAACAATTCCAACTGAATATTATCTTGATTTCAATGTGCAAGGAGTTCATTTAGAACCATGCTACAAAAGGTTTTCAAGCGTCCTTGCTCCATCAAGAAAACGCAAAATATTGAAAAATGATTGTTTATTGAAAGCATGTAAGTCAAGTATTAATATATTTCTAAAAGTCTATTAAATGTGCACTATACCGTAAGCGCAAAGGTGGTAAAACATAACTTTTACACCGTTACTACAAAAAAAAAAAAAAAAAAAATTCAATTTCAAAGATGATGCATATGTTATTACAAAAGAACTGATGATGCATAAAGATTGTTTCTTGAATATATTTGATTGGCTTATTGTGTACTCAACTAATCAAGCAGATGCCACAGATATGTCAAAGTTAAGTGATTTTGCTGGAGTTATATCAACAAAGAAACCTTACTCACTAGTAACGCTGTATCTGTTATAGTTCCTCATAAAATTTACGATATACGTCATGAGGACACCAATGCAGAATTTTTTAGACCGAAACTGAAAGCAAAAATATCATTGGAATATGACAGCAAATTATTTTTTCTGACAATAGATGGTAAAAGTTGTTGTCAGTGCAGAAGGTTTAAATGGGGCAATTATTTAAAGAAAGAAATAAGTAAAGTTTTAAAAGAAGTGTTTTAGTTAATCAAAAACATTAAAGAATGTATCTTAAATTATAAGATATTGTTTGATAATCTGAACTGTCGGGAAGAAAACTGCTTGAACCAATAAGTGAATTTTTCGCTGCTGTTATTAAATCAGAAGAAAATACATTTTCTGATCGAATGAAGTGTCTAGTAATGTATTATATTTCAGATTTAATACCTACTGTCACAAGAGGAAAAATTATCACATTAAATCAGTTTCTTGGTGTAGGTCTTCATAACATCACAGGGTTAAAGAAACAAATCAAGATACTATAGGTGTTCATTTAATAGACTATAATCTTGTCTGTGAAATTGAAACTGCCCAGGCTGAATAAGCACTAGAATGTCTAGAAAAGACTCAAAATTAGAGTTAGGAAAATGAGAAAAGAAGCTGTAACATATTGATGGGCTGATAACTTGCAATTAATTCTACACACATTGTTGAGTTTTCTGGAGATGCAAAAGTAATATGCAGGCAGCAGGTTTGTAGAGACATTTTTATGAACCTTTGTAAAAAAACCTTTTCTGTTGAAACAATAACGACTTCATCATCTTTTAAACAACTCCTGCATTAAGAAATTACAAATTTATTTCTTTTGTTGAAGCTTTTTGGCGAGTTTCATCAAAAATGTTATGGTTAATGTTTCTTACACAAATACTAAAATTAGAATTCATTGGTTACAGTTAAAATTTACAAAGGTTTAGTATATTGGAATCAATTTTTTTATTTTATTTAGGACTATTTCTGATTTCTTTCTCAGTCCCTATTGAATGTTCAAAGCAAAGATTTCTAAAATTGCGACCACAAGCCACAACAAATGTTATTATTGATAAGAAAGAAAAGCCTATTTTTGGTCCACTAATCAAAAAACTTATCGGAAGAAAGTAGCGAGTTTAAAAACAAACTAATATTATGAAATATTCTTCACATGTTGTCAGGAAATGATCAGACTATATCAACCTTTTCAGTTTGATGTATTCAAAAGTGATTAAATCACGAAATTGTAAAACTTTCCTCACATATCTACCACCAATTGCTGTGCCTATAACCAGATTTGATACAATATACAAACTCTTTAGAACATTGGAAACAAGAGCATTGAAAGCTAAAATGCAATATGTGAACCTTACGTTGGGACATTTGTCAATGCTTATTGAGTATTGTGCAACTATTTTCTAACATTGTATTGTGCCAAGGGGATTTTTCCTTTTATGAAAGAAGTATTCATTGTTGTGGAACAACTAGTTGCTGGTTCAGGATTTGAAGGTATTATCTTTCAAGCTGGTATTTGTTTGACAGGTAGTCTTAATGGGGTGGTATCAGGATCACATTACAATTGAGGTTGGGCTGTACATATTGCAATTTCAGAAGCTCTTTAGAGACTTTCTTTAAATCTTTTTTATTTAAAGTAGTGTGCATATACCAGAACTATTTAGCTCTTTCCTTGAAGTGCAAAAAATTTAATACAACACAATTGATAGATGTAGAAAACAATGTTAAATTGTTTATCGCATCCTACTGAGAATTCAATCATCAAATCGATATGGATTTATATCGTAAACCTGCTCAATTCTGGACAATTTTCTACTTTGATATAATATCTTTTTTCCATTAGATTCATTACGCAGTTCAAACTAATGATTACAACTTACGACTTGAGGGAATTCGAAATACGCTAATGTTTTGCTTTGCTCTAAATAAACAAGACTATGCTCGATATGGGGCAATATACATTAAATATACAAACGCACACCCAGGATGCAAAGAGTTGCTTATCGAAAAAGGTCTGTCTGTTCAAGGACAACATCGATACCCTCTTCATATCCCAATAGATCAGCAAAGAGAACAAACAATCAAAAAAGATGCAAAATCGTCGGGTTGGATCAAGTTTTTTTCTTCAAATAATGAATCAATTTAAAGTGAACTTTGAATCGAGCTGCTCAGGCCCTAAGCACAGAATCGTTATACCCAATGACTGATATAAAACACTCCAATAAGTGTACTATCAGAAGATTATGTCAACCTCTTTAATCCGAATCTTAAAAAAACCAGTTATTTAATTTAAGTTTGGGTATTCCAGTTGAGAGTGATTTAGAAGAAGTTGTGTTAGAAATAAAAGAAGTAGGACAAACATTATGTGATGCATTTGTTAAGAACCGAATTGAAACAACTACAAATAAAATACATGATCCTATAAAGAGAGTTAAACTAAAACTATTTAAAAACACTGGAAACAAAGTAACATTAAAAACATAATGACAAGGAGCAAAGCTTTTAGCGTACCCAGCAAAATACCAGCATCCTATTGATTTTGAATATGCTTTATTTTTCCCACTGACACCAATACCTCTAAATTTAGCGCGTCCAGACAGTAGTAGAAGAAAAGCGAGAAAAAGTATCCTCATGAACGTATCAATCATTACTTCCAAAGTAAGGTAATGCATTCATGATAGGTCTTATGGCTCTATTAGAGCCAATTCGAACAATTTCTCCAATGCCTGGTACCTACGCTAATTTAGCTAATTCATAATTTTAAAAACTTCCTTCTGGCTACTTTCATATTGATATTTTAGCAGATACATATAGATCAAACTTTTTTAAAAATTCTGAAAGAAATTTAAGAGTCTGTTAGTGAAATAAATAAGCTTTCAAGCAATCGAAAAGAGGCTGACACCAAACTTCTTTTACACACTAACCATGCACTTGCTGAGAATCCCGATCAAAAAACCGTAATACAATCTCCATAAGGTGATGCTGATAAAAATATTGTATTTAATGCTACATTTTAAAACAATGAAGAGAATATTTTTCTAGATTATGGAACTGGAGTACACAGAAAGCTTTTAGGCATAGTAAAGAAACAGATGGAAACTGATTGAAAAACATAATCGGTATTTAAACTTATTCTGTCGACTTGGAGGTTCATGGATTATTGATGATACTACAAAATAAACTCCAGAAGAGTTTGTATGATTGTTTTATGGTAAAAAATCAAAAATTATCAATGCAGATAAAGATACGAAAAGTTTAAAGATGTTTATGAAAAGAAAAACAAAATTCAAGATATTTCACTTCTTCCTCAATGTAAATCAAAAGTGTAGCTGCATTTTAAACGATCAAATATATAGAAATCATGTTTAATACCCACTATTGATTTTCCCGATGTTAGTGCACATGGGTGGACCGATACCGGTAGTATGGTATGGACTGATTCAGTTTTTCTTGATAATATTTCTGACTTGTTTTTGAATTAAACAAATGAGGTTTATGAAAGTGAAGTAGAAACAGACCGTGAGGAAGAAAGTTCAGAAAATGATGAATAAAAAGCAATTTTTTATTATGCAAACCTGTAAAAAAACATTCTTCTTTTTAATACTTATTTTCTGGTTTGTATTCGATTTGTAAACATTGATTTCTGTCTTTTATACTGCAGCAGAAACTATTTTAATAGTTATAAAATTGGATAGTTACATAGCAGTTTCAAAACTTTTTATGATAAGTTTTAATCATATTTTGAAAAAAAATAATAAAAAATGCTGACAAAATATACACAATTTTGATTTTTTTTTTAAATTTGTTTTATGATGTTTTTATTTCAAATTTAAAGTGAATTGCTTTACCCAAACTTTAGCTATTGAAAAAAATTTGTTTTTGAAAATACTCAAATTCACACCCCCCTGCCTAAAACCGGCTGTAATTTCTTAAAGCCCAGAAATTGCTGGTGAACCAAAATTTTTCTTGATACCAAAGGACTATGGGAATCTAACAATGAAAAAAAGTTTCTCTTTGGGTTACACTTCCCTCAATTCTCAATTTTTATAACTTTTATTGATTAAATCAATGTGTATTGAAAAATGATGCACTTTTTTTGATCAAGAATGCATTTAGTAACACTTTGTTCCTTTAGAATTTAATTTTTCTTAAAAATTTTACTGTTCATAAATAAACGTTTGTGCCATAATTAACAATATTAAACCTTTTAAAACTTTATGGTCATGTTTTACCATTAAAGTAAGTCTGAAATTTTGAAATGCTTACCATTTATAGAATGGTTGCTATGTTATTAACATGATGGATCAAAATACCTAATACACAGTGATACCGTGTAAATATTATGAATTTTTGAAAAATATGTGTTTTCACAGTTCCAAGATATAACAGGAATCTTTTAAAATTTAGTGATCTGCTACTGAAAAGCACAACTCGACAACGGATTTTAAAATAAACCTGTGAAAAATGGATGAATTTGATAGTTTTTAGTTTTATATAATATTCTCAGTTTCTTGTAGTAGCTAGGCAAGAAATTTTTATTTAAACAAAGATTTTATGGTTGAAATTTCAATCAGAAAATGTTATAATATAAGTCTATTTATATATATTTTTTTTTTTTGAATAACTTTGATTATATTGAATTTAAGTTAGGCTTTAGCAAAAATGCCTTACAGAAATCTGTATTTTATTTCCCTAAATATTTTAAACTATGAAAAAGTATATTCCATTGGTTGAGGTTCAGTTCAAAATTGTTAACTTGGAAATTAGAATTCACTGAGGTTCAAAGTTCAATAATACCTGATTTTCATAATTGTCATTTTAGTCTATGTAAGCAGTTTTTAGAGCATCTCAATTCTTGGATTGTGGATATTGATAAAGAAACTGTACGTTATTATATACTTGCTAAGGTATTCCATGCTTTTTTCGTTTTAATCCAGTTAATTTTTATGCTGATTTGACTTTTGTTTGTTTATCTCTTATAACTTTATCAAGTAATTCCTATAATTTACTAAATTAAATAATGGAAATTACTTGCGAAGTTTTCACAAGTAAACCTACTGAAAATGGTTTATATTATTTTACTTTTTACCAAAAGGTTAGAAATCATATTGGCATTTAAAAGTAATTTAAAGTTCATGAAATTTATATCTCGCATCCATTTGATTTTAGAGTATCTGAAAATATGATAGTTCGTTTGGCTCGCTGGTGCGGCTAAGAGTCAGCATAACATGCTATGCCAATGTGCTAAAGTGATATTATCATTAAATAACTGAAAGATTAAATTTATTATTATTATTATTTATTTATTATTATTATTATTATTTATGAAATTTAACAACTTATTTATAATTATGTTTTCAAAATATTTATTATCAGAAAGAAGAAACCAGAAATGAATTGAAGTTACGTTTGCATCTTCATTCTCCTCGTACTGAAAGAATTAAAAAAGATATACATGATGTCCGAGCCGGTAAAACTATGATCATTTAGACAATTTTGTATTACTTCATCTTTTAATTTGGAACCACTTTGTGTGACGCGATATATAGGTTCATAGAGAGTTTTATAAGGGTTGTGCAAATAGGTTTCAATTTTTTTGAATTATTTGACAATAACCTTTGATAAACAGCTCTTTTTATTGTGTCTTTGAGATGTAAAAATCAATTTAACAAATTAGACCATTTTCTGTACCTGGTATGGAAAATGTACCTGGTACGGCATGATGACAAATAAATAAATAATAAAAAAAAATTTCATGAAATTTTATGTCCACTCAAAAATAATCGCAAGCTTGCAACTTTTTTTTTATGGGGAATGAGTTTGGGGAGAGTTTGTTTTTAAATACAAAATTATTTTTCTGATGAAACCTGGAAAGTTCTGTTGTTTCAGTCCCAAAACTTCTTAAAATTTTCTTCATTATTTTTTACTGAAACTAAAACTCATATTCAAAAAAAGTTTTTTATTAACCATGCTTCAGTTTTTCGCTAACCATTTATAAGTTTTATCTTTGAGCTATTTATCAGTTTTTTTTTTAATTTTTGTTGATTTTTCAGGTCATAAGGGTGGAAAAATGATCATTTAAGATCGTTACTGGATCCAATATGTTAATTTTTTGTTTAAAAAAATTTTTGAATTCTGATCAAATTCAATTAGTGAAATTTTGTTTCGAAGTTCCATAGGCTGTCTTTTTACCCATATGGGCACCTTATGAGAGTATCTTGGCACCTTATGAGAACGTTTTTCATCACATTCAAACCCAAAGTCTTTCGAATTTTGTCTGAAAATTACATTTTTTGAATTTTTTAAATAAACGATACGTTAATTTTACGGTGAAAAAATTTTATTTCTGGAATTGTTACTTGATGTACGTCTTGAATATTTAGTCAAATCTAGACCAAAAAAAGCATTTGTTCTGAAAATCAGTTTTTTTTTTGCTTTTTCTGAAGAATTTTTGTTTTCCAAATCTGCTAAAATCTTTTATTATGTACAATAACTTTTTTTTCTGATAATTTTCAATTGTTTGCCGTTTGTTGAACATTGGTCCCAGACCCAAAATTATTCTATGGTTTGATTATTTTGTTATCCCAAAAGAGATAAGGCTAAATTCAAAATAATTTTTTGATGTTTTTTGAAAGAAATTCTGTTGCAATATTATTAAGATATTATTTTTGATAGATAGTGCTTTTCAGTCATTTTATAAATTTTATTAGATGTCAAAAAGGTTAAATTTGCTCCAAAAGTTTTTTCTATAATATAGAATATTAAGAATATTATTCTTAATATTATTCTTAATAATTTTACTGATTGATGGTTGTTTTAATTATTTTGGCTGCTGCTGTTCAAAAAGGTTTCATGGGTACAATAGTCACTGAACA
The DNA here is from genome assembly GCA_035046665.1 of Euphysa ruthae. NCBI lineage: Eukaryota > Metazoa > Cnidaria > Hydrozoa > Anthoathecata > Corymorphidae > Euphysa > Euphysa ruthae. The sequence goes on along the minus strand of JAUZNK010024002.1, from coordinate 11,193 downwards.
TTTATTATCTTTAGAAGAACTTTTGGTGCATGTTGAACGGCTTGACCAGCATTGTGTAGGAGTCACAGAATCAATTGCTTCCATTAAACAGGAATTTCAAGACGTGTTGAAAGTAGTAGGGAGTCAGGTAAGACAATACCTAATGTATCTGTTCCAAATCCTTTAGGTGATTGAAATATATGCGAAAAGAAGTGCGTTTGCTAGAGCTAATTTATCAGTCACTATGAATTTTTTCTTTCCGATGGCTGCTGACTTGGTGACTTGAAACAAAAAGATTTTTTATAGATCAGACATTCAAAAACGTTCATTACAATGTTATATTATACATTTTTAAAGAAAAAAAATTTCATTTATGATGGCATAGTACACACAACGTAATATTTTAGCTTAAATGTTAGTTTTAGCATGTAAGTTTTAGCAGTAAAGATAGAATATTATTTTTTAAATTTTAAACATTTCATTAAAGTGGTGAAATTGTTACCTATTTTTAATTACTCTGTACTGACAACTGATTTGCTAGTTTGATTTAATTTAGTTTTATTAATTTAATATGCTTTTTTATATTTCTTAATACATTTCTATGTTTTTAATCATTATTATAGAGAGATGTTAATGAAAAGTCTTTATATTTAATGTACCAAAGAAAGTTATGTCTTCTAATCATTATTATAGAGTTTTTCAATCATTATGTTAGAGATATTTCTATGGAAAACATTTAAACATTATGTTAGAGAGATGAAAAGCCTTTAAAACTCATGTAGTAAAGGAAGTTATGTTTTTCAATCATTTAAAAACTCTTTTAAACTTAATTTAGCAATGAAATTTATTGTTTCTTAATAATTTTTACAGAGAGATGTCTATAAAAAGCCTTTAAACTTAATGTAGCAATTAAAGTAATGTTTTATAATATAATTATAATAATATTAATAATAATAATATTATTTATAATAATAATAATAATAATATAAATTAATCACTATTAATCACTATTAGATGTCTGTGAAAAGTGTTTGAACCTAATGTAGCAATAAAAAATTATGTATGTTTTTTACTCATTATTATAGAGAAATGTTTATGAAAATTCTTTAAACTTAATGTAGCAAAGAGAGCTGTCTTTTGTAGCCATTATTGTAGAGAAATTTAATTGAAAAGTCTTTTAACTTATTGTAGTGAATAATGTTATGTTTTTTAATCATTATTGTAGAGAGATGACTATGAAAAGTTTTTAAACGAAACGGAATTGCTCTCTGTCAAGGCTGAAAGCTCAAAGGAGTAAGTTATTATAATTTAGTATATATTTTTTATAATTTATGTATATGTTTCACTTTTGCTCTACATGTTCGTTTCTGAATTTTTTAAATAATTTTTTTAAGTAGTCATGAAAATTTTTAACTCTTTAAAATCTGTTTACAATGCTAATAGTTAAAAACTGAAGTTTTATTTAAAGACTTTAAATTTTTATACTTTTCTGTATGCTACCTTTATGCAGCATGGTTTATTGACTAGAACATGTTACCATGCCAACTCTTCATTTTTTCCATTAGTCCATACTGCTTTAATTTTTAGTTTGAAGAACTTAAAAGATCAAGTAGATTTTGAAAAGGTAATATTTTTTTATTCAACTTTAGTAAGGTTTGCTCTACTCCATTGCTTGTTTATTGCCATTTGCAACTATAGTATATAGATAGTAAAGATCAATTTTATTCTACCACAAAAGTAGTTTCCTTTGGACGGCTGGCTTTTTTTTTTTCTTTTTTTTTTTTTTTTTTGCACTAATTTGCCATGATTACGCCTAGCTTTAAACCTAGGCTAGTATGGGTTGAATGGTCAACTCTTCTGACATTAAAACTGCAATTACTTTAAAAATTTGTTTCCAGGGAGATTTGGCCCAGATTGTCGCCCCACAGGTAAGGAAAACCATGGCATCTGGACCCTCATTCCAGCCAAAATTTTAAATATTTATGTACTTTTTTACTGCTTTTTCAAGAAATGTCTCCATTTGCGTATTTTTAGTGTTGTTCTGTTTGGTATATTTACCTGTTTAAGTTCGCTTTTACAATCACTGGGTGAATCCAAGCTTTAACAGCCATACCAGCCATGTCCTTAGTTATATATCTGTCTAACTAGCTAAAGCACAAACTATATACAAACTATATTAGATTGATCCATCTTTTTAATAAATTCAAACTAGATAGACATTAAAGTGAAGTTCAGACAGGAATAAAATCGCCTATAGTCAGAAAGTAGTAGTAGTAGTAGTAGTACCTAGCATAGTAGTAATTTTTATCTAGCAAAACTGTTACAATTTCATAATTTAAAAATAAATAAACAAATTCAAACAAGTAATATAAAATAATTTGATGGTAGCCAGCTTACTATACTAATGATGGCTGACAACACAAGTACTGCCACAGCATGCAGTGTCATTAAATGTAATTGGTGATTTTAAGTTTGATGTTAGATTTGGTGACACTGCAGTTAATAGTTTTGTGGCTATTTGTTTATCAACTTTTAAGAAAATAAGGATTGTGAACATGCATCATTTAAATTTTGTTTTGGAAAATGGTGACAATGGTTATCAAAGTAAAGGTTACACTGGATATCTTACATTTCAACAGATACCAGCTAATAAAAGTTCTCAATAAAACGATTACTACAAAGCGGAAGTGTCATGACAAAGGAACTAGACCTTACTCATAATGTAACATGTGTCAATTATTGGAAAAACACACTCTCGAATAACTTATGTAAATCTGATGGTGCTATAGTTGTTATAAATAGTTTTATTTTCCATAATAAAGCTCAAAACAATGAGCAAAGTATTCCTTCCACTAATGGTACAGCCGTTGTCTTGAAATTTAAAGATGGACTTAAATTAATTATATATTTGAATTACGTTTATCTGACCTGTGATAAAACAAAATTATGGTTTCGAATGCAGTTTTTTGAATGTAGTAGAATTATCTTTGAGTCATATCAAAATAAAATCAGAGTGTCAAGAAATCAAAGTTGAATAATATAAAAAACTGAAGGAAAGAAATTTACCATCAAAACAAAAACAAGGGCACATTACAACATTTTGAGAAATTGGAAAAAACTAGATTATCTTATCGACAAGACAAAGACGTGATTAAGTTTTCGTCACAATACAATAAACAACTAAACAAGGCAAATTCATTTTATCAAGGAAAATACAATATGATTAAGTCTTTTCCACTTTATGATAAGCAATTAAAATTCAGCAACATAAATATTCTGAAATTTAGGGAAGTGTAAAACATGACACATTAAAGGTCTGAAAGCGTTTAAAATATGATGAAAAGAATAAAAGTACAAATGACATAGAGAAATTTAATAACAAACTTAGAGACAGACCATTTTCCATATGTGTGTATCATAATCGTAGCTTTTCTTTCTTTTGCTCATGTGCATAGTGGTGATATTGTTGAACATATTTGTAAAACTTTTAGTATCTATATAATTAAAGGTTGAGTTCCACCACAAGCTTCTTGTAATAAGATAAAAATTTATGATATTCCAGATCATTTTAAAAATTTGAGGATATTAGAAAAAGTTCTTGTTACCAGACGGTTGTTATTTAAGAAAGAATTGACAATGCTGAAAGGAGAATTTAGGAAAATCCATGGTAAAATCTGTAATTTGCCATTAGAGTCAGCTGATGTTGTTAAAAAATTACCAAGAGGTAATAGTTCTAATTCTGTTGTGATAATTGAATTGAAACGAAAACTTAATACAAAAGTAGTGTGAATCAGTTACACCAGTTGTTCTTTTAGAATTTTTGACAATTTTGAAAGAAAGAAATCCCCATTATATTTTGATATTGAGTTAGTGATTGATAATATAGCACAACGGTTGTCAAATTTCGGAACTTCTAATGAAGATGGTAATGGTGATGTCGACTTTAACATTGAGAATATTTTGGAGGAACATTTTAAATAATGAAAACATTGGTGAGGAACACGCTGATCCTATGAATGAAAATCACTTTTCAAATAGTGAAACTGTTTTAGTCAGTGAAATGGTAAAAGCCGAATTTGCAATATCACCTTTTGAAGGTAAAACTCCTCTCTTTTTTTATGAAGATTAATTATACCAGTTTTTTTTCCCAACAGGCAAATATGGTTACAGAGAGGTTACATTAAGTCTGAACTAATATTTTAACCAAAGATTTCTGAATTAAACACAAAAATTTTGGTCTGATAATGATTATTTATTTTTTTTACAAGCAATTAATCAATGTTTACGGATAATTTCATAAACAAATATAGCTGTGAAAAAGTGCCTGGTAATTTAATAGCAGGTCAACTATCAAATAACTATGAGGATACTATTAATACCCTGATGCATAATGAAAAAACATTTAAATTCCTATCAGATGTGAAATGTACACCTAGTTATTAGAAACGCTTTTTATAAGAACTTTTGGTTTGCCAACATATTTTTTTACTCTTTTTTGTACAGATCTTAGGTGGAATGAACTTGTATAGGTCATTAATAAACAACAAGGTAGAATACTGTCTGATGAGTGCATTAAATTCTATCATACAAAGAAAGGCGTGAAATATTAAATCAAAATCCTGTTACTTTGTCAATTTCAATACAGAGTGGAATGTCTATTTCAAACCATTATTTTTGAGGGCTCTCTAGGAAAGACTAAGTACTGTGCCATTGGCATTAAATTCCAATTATGAGGTAGTCCTCAAATTCTTAGTATACTTTGGATTTTAAATGCATCACAGCTTCATTAATATAATAAAGGTTAACATTCCGGACTAATTTGAAGAACCACAATTGTATGAAATGGTTAAAATGCATTCAAATGCATTCTCATTCAAGGTCATGAAGAAAGTACAATTATAAAAAATGTCATTTCAGCTTTCCAAGATTTTTTATGGATGAAACCATAATTGCACTGAGGCATTTAAAAAACAAGTAATGAAGAAAAAGATAGAAATTTTAAAAGTTTTTAACGTTTCCAAAAGTGAAATTTGCAACTACTAACATGATGTTGAAATAAGTAAGAATATGTTGGAGCAAAGAAAAGTTAGAACTCAATAGTGATTCTTGTGATATTTATCATGAAAATAATGCAAACCGTTACAGCGAAATACCAGATAAACCTGATGTTGTCGCACAGATATGTGTCTTGCCTAATTTTTGTCTCTTTATGAAAAAGGTTATAAGTCAACTGTGGGGAATGATTCGTAACCAATTAAATTAGATTCAAAAAAGGGAGGTGAGTTAAGACACAAATTTTCTGAACTTCAAGCCGTTATTATTGATGAGATATCTATGGTCTGCCAGTTAAATTTAGAACACATTAATCAAAGATTGAAGTAAATACTTGGTACTCCCCAAGTAATTCTTATTGGAGACCTATCGGAATTGCCACCAGTTAAAGGCTATCATGTTTTCCAAGAAAATGATTCGAACCCAGTATTTAATATTTAATATAGGCATGTTGTGGCACTATCTTTTGTATTATTATTAATAAATAAACATTTACACAGGATAAAAACACTTCCACTTCAAAAAAAATTGCTGTCAACGTGTGTCCTGTAAATGTTAAAAACTAGTAAATGTGATTATAAAATATAACTTAATTATTAAAATGCTCGGTAATGAGTGCTTTGAAGTTTTTAGGGTTCTCAGCTAACCTGATTGTTGTCGGTAGTTTGTTAAATATTTTTTGCGCCCATAAAATAAAATCCCTCTAGCTTTACACGTGGTAACTTTATCATGCAATTTTTATTTCTGGTATTTAAGTTATGAGAGTTGACTGTAACTTAGCTACTGAAATCGGAACAGGTTGTTTGGTTGATAAACTTTCTTACTGTTACAAAAGCACACTTTTGAATTATTGAGTTTTTAATTGAAGGTGACTTGTGGTACCCATTTCTTCCCACATAGATAGCTTTATATGCTCTTCTTTCAATTTCTTCCCACGTAGATAGCTTTATATGCTCTTCTTTAAATTGATTGTAGTGAAGAACGTTGGGTGTCATTTAGAAAGGGCGTTATCATCAATGTATAAATTTTAAAGTTTGCTTCTGTTGTTAGATACGGTCTCATTTTAGCGAGTAATTTCAATCTATTACTTGCTTTTCTGTTCTGGAAGAAATTGGGTAATGTCAGTGATTGATCCAATATGTATCCAAAGCCCTTATATGAACTCGTAGTAGTATTTAAACAATTTCAATATTTCACTTCGAGCGGTCTTGTTCGTGATAACCTTTTGGAAGTTCCAAAAAGCATGCACTCAGATTTATCTTTTTGGTGTTAATACTCGTTGGTACCAAAATACTTTGTGACATTTTTCAGTTTTGCAGTAAGTGTTTTCAATGACATTGAAGTCATTTTCAAATGTGTGAATTAACCAGTTGTAAGACAAAAAGACTCAGTATTTGTTAGCTTGCTAAATAATTGTAGGATTGGAGAAATTACAGATGATGACAAAAATTTTGCAATCAAGATTTAATAAAAATTTTACTTCGTATTCAAAGAATATAATTCATTTTTATGCAGAAAATAACAATTTAGCGGCTCATAATAATGTGATGTTAGGAAAATTAGACACAGCAAGCTATAAAATACATGCTGTTGATAAATTGCCACATGGTCTTATATGCATCAATTCCGTGATTAACAATAAGCCACAAATGCAGTTATCTGGTTTAGCAACCTTCTTCAAAATTAAAGTTGGTGCTCTTTGTATGGTGACACAAAACATTGATTTGGAAGACCGTTTAATAAATGGGCAAATTGAAAGTGTTATACACATCAGATTTATTAATGGGAACCCATGCTTTCTTTATATGAGATTGACAGATGAAAAAGCTGGTTTAAAATTAAGAGGTACAGATTCGTATACAAATAATTAATAAGCTAATAATTAGTTAGTTTTGAATTGTTAAAACAAAGGATGTTTAATGCTGGTAAAATGTATTTATTTCTTAGTCTTTATCTGGATTATATATTGCCGATAATATTTAAAAATATTAAAACTGTGATACATCCAAATGAAAAGGCTTTGGTGGAATATGGTAGTCTGTGTGTGAAAGCAGTCTGGAAATATTGGTTGTGAGTTACAGGAATTCAAATATAGTGATCAATCTGACATTCTTGTTAATGACTTCACCTCTATTGGAAAAACACAATCTGATTTCGACAAGCCAAATTTGGAAATCTCATACGATGATATTACTGCTACTTTGAGTGTTGAAATAGATTCGATACCAATTACAACATTTGGAACCTTGATCAATACTGTTTTTGAAAGTGGAATATACTCATTTACTAACTGGAGGGCCAGTCGCTAAAACTCTCAGAGATTATTAAAAACCATTCAAGATGCTGTCATCGCTCTTCCTTTAATTTCAGCACCGATGCAGACAAGTGACACCTACACCATAAAACCATCTGCAGAAATCATTTCATCGATTAAAATCCATTTCGTCCACGTTTCACATGCAAAAAATGTAAAAAAAACCCGGTATGTGATGAATCTGTAATGATTTGTGATGCTTGTCGCAACATGTCCACGAAGGGTGCATTAAAAAATCATGAATAAACTTTACTGCATTAACAGCTCTTTATGCTTCGGTTGTCATTCTGAAATGTTAGAAATTTGTTTGTCTGCAACTATACAACAAAAATAGTTTTTGCTAACAAGATTCTGCGAGCAAAGGTAATCCTTTAGTTCCATAGAAAATTCTGTCTGAATTTTATAGTTAAATTTAAAAATAACTGTTGATTGTGAACAGAAAAGAATTGGAAATTATAACAGTAAGCTATACTAGTGTATAGTTACCACTAATTCTTGTTTAAATTGCGTATGTTATAATTTATGCAGTAAATATTGTTCTAATAAATTTGAGGTACATCATTTCCGTTTTGTTTGTTTGTTTTGTTATGTGTCTCATTTGCAGACTTGTGTTCATATTTGTTCATAGAAGCAAATCCTGAATACAGATTTGCTCATTTCAAAATATCAAACTATAATCCCAAATTTTCCTGTTCCACATCCAAAAGATATGAAAACAGTTGCTTGATGAAGAATATAAAACAAAAATAGTAACGTAATTTGGATGTATAAAAACGTTTGTTACAGTTCAATATTGTGAGTAAAAGTCTCCCTGTATTAAACTTTATTGAGTTCCTTGTGGGAATATGTACTATTGGAAAATTATAGATTTAATTTGGGAAACAAACATATTCCAAGGTTTTTGAAGTTTTACACGTGATAAAACATCCCACAAATAAAATAATCCAATAATACTATGTCTTTAAACTATCATTATTGTTTTGCTAAAAAGAGCTTCTTATTTTTTTCAAGAACAATTTTTAACCCTTTAAGGCCTGGTGTCCACACCAATTGACATTTGAAAAAATGACATTAAAAGCTTTTTTCGTTCCTTTATATCTGGTCATTTTTTACTATTAACCATGGGTGTCACAAGTACGGTTATAGAAACAATTAAAAAAATATAAAATATTTTTGTATTCTACTCAACGAGAGTGTCATTTTGGTGTATAGAACATAGGGGTATCTGTGGTGTATGGCCCTTAGGACTTAAAATGTTAAGGCAATTATTTGCGGAGAAAACTGGGCCAAAATCAATGGTGAATGCACAAGTGAGGATGAGAACACTTAGAATCAAACCCGACATAACTTCGTAAGGTCAAAATGAACGCCATAAAATCGCAAGTAAAATATTTTTTGCCAACATTCTGCCTGAAAAATTCCACATACCTTCAATCCTGCCTCGGGGAGGTTTTCACTAGAAAAAACTGCAGGTGAGGAGCAGAAGATCGAAAATGGCTCATAATTCTTCATGTAAATAAGTATTTCCATTGCTGTTTAATTTTAATTTGTTAATTTTGGATATTCTTCCATTTCCGTTTACCACACCCTTTTCCCCCCTCTTCCCCGTCCTGTTTAGTAATATTTCCCATGTATTTTATAATTTGTTTATTTCCCATAATGGGGGTGATCATTAATTAATCATGATCATTTATTAAGAGATCACCCAAGGTTCTGGTGTACTTAGAGCTCCCATTAGAGCTTACATTAGATAACCGATCAGCCAGCAACCATAAACTTATCGAATCAAATGCTACTCATACACTGAGTGGGCAATACCCGGATTTGAACCTGGAACCTTATGGTTGGGACTCAGATCTCTTACCAACTGATCTATCCGGCTACAATTATTAGGCAAATTTTAGGCAAGAAAGTGTGATGCGCAACCGGTGATGCTGAGATAAAAATATAATATTTGTATCATAAAAATTAATAAAAATAGCGGTTGAATAAGGTCGCATTGGCCATTTCTCAAATAAATTTTAACGGGAGTAGCCTGTTTCTTCCAGACTCTCATTGCATGGAGCACTAAAGACTTTTATCTCCTGCCTCCCTTTTTGCGGTACTCCGCCAAAAAGTTAAATGAAGAGTAGTGAATTGTCTTTTAAAATCCCTTGAAAATTAATCTTGTTAAGGTAACAGAATTTCTGCCATGATTGATTAAATGCAACGTTCAATTTCACCAGGCTCTTGTTATAATTTCCTTCATGTTCAAATAAAACCAATAACTTTGTTACTTGAGTAGTAAAATATTTAATTTTTAATTTTTGAGAAAAAAACACATTCACAGTTTTTATAAAGTGTATATTTTATCAATGATTTTTCTCTTTTCATATTTTTATTCATTCGTTCCTTGAAATGTTCATAAGCTGACAGCAAAGTCATTTCAGCCATGTGTTTCAAAATTCAAAGTTTCTATATAATAATTTTTAACCAGAAAATCAAGTTCTTCTTAAAAAGGTATTTTCTTATGATTAAATGTTTTTATTTTTTTGTGTCAGATACTTTATTTGAAATTGATTATAATAAATCTATTACAAAATAATTGGGAAATGTTTTAAGAAAATAACGATTCATACGATATGTTAAAAACTGTAATGATTTTTTTATCATTTTAATATATATTTAGTAGATGTGCGTATATTATTTTTATTTTATTGATCAAAATTGATCAATAGTTTTGTTTGTGAAAGCAAGTTTATGGCATTTTGGTTAACCAAATTTTGATAAAAGAAGAATTTTTATAGGAAGAATTCCTATTATTTACCGTCTTTGATAAGAAAATTTTATATATTAAAAACCTGTAGATGGCCAACTCAAATTTATTTTGATACCGTTTTTAATATTTTTTTTTAGAAAAGAAGCTTTTATTTCACTGAAAATTTTATGATATCAGAGAATATTTTTTCCAATACACATAAAGGCTCTTTAAAGCATAGTTTGTTTACTGTTGACAGCATGTTTTGTTTACTGTCGACAGAAAAGTTTATTACAGTAAACTGCACTGCAGCATAGCTGACTAACAGGATTCTACGACAGTTCTCTGCCAGCAATTCTCCGGCGAAAATTCTCCGGCGGCATTCCGCCACCAGACAATTCTCTGGTGTACAATTCGCCATGAGACAATTCTTCGTCAGAAATCTTTTTCTCTTTGTTTTATAGGGAAATAAGTAAAATTGTAAAATTCACGATTGGAACAACTCAGGGAGTGTAATAGAAAAAAAAATTTCAAAAACGTTCAGATTTTATTTTTTTATTTTTTTTTTAGATTTTTTTCATTTAAAGTCCAAAAAAGTGACTAAAATTATTTAATCTGATTAAGTTTATTTTTTTCGTATGAAAGCCCAATGTTTGTTTGTGGAAGGCAAACCTAGCAGATCGGAGCTGGAGATCTGCTAGTCTATATATATATATTTATCTATTTTAGATTTATTTTGTAGATTTATTTCTAGTTTGCAGTAAAAAAGGTAACACATAAATGCATATATGAATTTCTAACTCCACAAAATATCAGGAAAAAATCATGGTTTAGTCTTCAGATAGAAAAGAACACTAATAACTTAGGCGGGATAAGGGAAAAATATGAAACTTTATAGAAAATTGAATAATTTCCATTATTAAATGTGTGAAACTTACTCTTAATAATTTAAATAAAGGTTATATTTTTATCTACAATATCACTGTGTCAAATATTCAATTAAGTAGGTTTGTATTGGCCTTATCCGATTTTCATATAAAAAATAGAATTTCTAACGTATAATTGTCTGACGGCGAATTGCCCCCTGGAGAATTGTCTTACGGCGAATTGC
>JAUZNK010023991.1:0-20115 GCA_035046665.1 Euphysa ruthae | reverse complement strand
TTTTTATAGAGACTGTACACAATATTTGATATTTCGAGCTTTTATTAAATAATTAAAGCTAGAATAATATTTAAAACTTATTATTGTACATCTTTAAAGCTTTCTGATGTATTATTTCTGTAAAGAACTCCAAATTTTGCTGATTTCAGCAAAAAAATAAATTTTTTGTTTCTAAAACATAAAATAATGACAAACTAAGCAAAAGTTTTATTTTGTTTTTGCTTAAGATCTTAAAAACACCTTAAAATTTGTAAATTATAAGATTATAAAACAGATATTTTTGCTGACGTCAGCAATAAGATTAAAACTGAAAACACATTTATTTATTTTTTCTAAAGCCCTCACTATAATAATTGTTTTGGAAAAAAATAGCTTTTAACAACAACTTAGAAGTTAAGGAAACATCGCACATTTTGAAAAAACAGACATTTTTGCTGACGTCAGCAAAAATTTAATACTTTAATTGAAAACATTTTTCTCTTTTTTCTAAAACTGTACGTCACAATTAGTAAAATTTGGCTGAAAATTAGCATCTAAATAATATTTTTATAGATTTTAAGGGCATTTAAAAATTAACAAATCTGACAAAGTAAAATTGAACGTACAATATTATTAAAAAATTTAGTCTTTAATATTTCAAAAAGTATAATTGCTATTCACGTAAAGTTTTCAGGAGGCATCTAGGACTACTTAACTAGTATATAAACCAAGTTTTATTGAAGTATATTAAATATATCACATTTTATGGTTACTTTTTGGCAATAAAATAAAAAAACAATATTTCGAATATTTTACCACCGTCTGATAAAAATTGTAATGATCATGATTTTTTTTATATTTTCTCATAACATAAATACGCTAGCAACATACCTGGACCAAATATAGTACAGTTTAAGCAGTATTTGGCCCAGTATATGTGTTTTTTTGCAAGCAATTAGGTTCTAAAATTTACACTACCCCCTGGTCTTTGTGACGTCATAAAAAATTTTCCCTAAAGTGAAAAAAAACAACCAATTACTCAAAATAGAGAGGAAAGAACCAGCTTCCAACGATATATAACATGTCTTTATAAGAATTTTTTCTCTTTAAAATCAAAATTCTACTGGACTAATATGACTTTCCTTCCAAAGTAAATAAAAAACGTGACCACGATTAGAACTATCAGATCTTTGGCACATTTCAAAGGAATTTGACTTCTCAATGGTAATTAAGGATGAAATCAGAAACAAGATCTATAATTTATTAAATACATCGTCAGGGTTTGATTACATCGTCTGTGTTTATAAAAAATGGATCTATTGTAAAGTCACTTATCCAAACTATTTGAATTATTTGTCTGAAATCTTTAGTTTCTGAAAATAAAAGAATACTAACCTCTGCTATTTAAGGCTGGACACACCCTTCAGAAAATCCACGGTATGAAAAAAAAATTGTCTGTTATCAAATCTTACACGTGGAATAATCTTTGCAATGAAATAAAAACAACGAAAAGCTCACCTGCATATCAACAGACAAATATTTTGTACTTTTCAGCTGTTATGTAGGCATGGTTATCCAAACTTAAGCAAAATCTTGTTTTGAGGATTTTTCAGACGAAAAATCAGACGATCTTTAAAGGATTTGTTAAGGCCTAACACGCAAAATTTCAAATAAATTCATTTCTTTTATATCATAGATAAAAAATGATAATAACGACAAAAATCTCCTAAATTTTTTGAATATTATGAGAATATACTATAAGAAGAAATGCGAATTTAAAAAGAAACCCTGATTTATCAACTGATCGGGAATCGGCTATTCAAACGATCGCAGTGGCAACAAAGGAAGCAAACAAATTAAAATTTTGATTCATATTATGAAAGTCCAATTTCCCCAGTATTACAAGCTTTTTATTAACTCTTAAATAACAATTAGAAGCTTTGAATACTTTCCGACATGCAGGAATTTTATCAAAATAGTTTAATAGGCGCAGGGTCATTGATGATATGCAAACATTTTATAGGGATATTTAAATATATTCTTTTCTAAAATGTAAATAAATTAACATAAAAAACAATATATACAGATTTAGATGAACCTTCTAATAAATGCTCTGCTCCATAGACTCTTTATCAAAAAAATTCTCATAAACAGTTTCAGATTTATGGTTCCAGATATTTTTGTATATCGATATCATAATTAGATAATAAATTTATACGATCTGCGTAAAGCTCCTGAAATAAATTTTAAATATCATCGTAGGATTATATCAAATACTTTTGGTTAAAATCTTTTCCTAACATGGGATTTTAGTGAAAATTTGTGATGGAAACGCAGGGCTTTCTTTCCTTATCTAACAATTTTATCCCTGTCAGATTTGATCATCGTCCGTAGGTCTGTTTTGTTATTCTACCGTTTTTATCCAATCGCAAATTCTGAGTTGTAAAACTCTCATAACTTCTTTGAACTGTGAAAACGTGTATGACTATTTTTAAAGCAAAAACGGAATTCATTTACGGACCTTTATTTAAGAAAAGTTGAAACCATGTGGTAATAAATTACATTTAGTTATTGAATAAATGGCAAAAACAAGTTTGTTTGGAGGCAAGTTTGAAAAGAATTATTTTAAACATTTTTCAAAATAATAAATATAAAATTTGATAAATCTCAAAAAAGCCATATAAATAAATGGAACATGCTAACTTCAATATGCATACAAACAATTGGTCAATAAACTTCAAAGAAAATAACATTTCATTGAGATGGATATCATGCCACGATAAAGGACAAGAAATTAGCTACAAGTGTCACGAAATTCTTACTCTAAATCATTTTAGTTTCTTAAAAAAGCTGATTTTGCTTCAACGTCTGTGCATGAGAACACAGAAGGATATTCAGTTGAATTTCCTTCTGTGTTCTCATGCACAAACGTTGACTGATAAAAATTGTGGTAAGATGCTGTTAGCTTTTTTTCTTAAAGGCACACTTTTTCATAAAGGGAATTTTGGGCTGGAAAAATTTTTTGTTTCTGTGCTAAAATCCAAATCGGTTAAGTAGGAACAAAACTGTTGCATATAATCATGAACTAAAAAAACCATTAATCGAAACATGGCATAACAAAAATTCTTATTTTCATTTTCCATAGCAATTTTTGAATATTATTTAAATTAAGTCTATATTATATTTTCAATGACTTTCTTACCGAGAAAGGATAGTTTAGTGGTTTGACGAATGCAGAAAAAACTTTAACGAACGAAAACCAAGTCGAACAAAAAAAAAAAAAAAAAAATCAAATCATTGTGAAAAAAAAAAAAAAAATATGGCAAGCAAAAATCAAAGAAAAACTCCGGCTTCTCAAAAGACAAAGAGAATTCATTATCATCTGCATCCTCAGTTCATTTTCCAATAAACAGTCACGGTAAAGTATGTGGTAAAATTTCAGCTCAAGAAAAAATGCCCGCGGTCAACCTCGAAATGTTTTGAATGAGAAAGAGAAAGGTTAGCTAGTTGCATTCTTGACAAACACAGATCCTGGTCGAAAGAATAATGTCGGTAACAAAAGATTGTTAGCGCATTTCCAAAATTTGTATCTTCTATGGAACCTGAAAGACATTCTCGGCATTGCAAACTGAACCAGAAAATTCGAAATCGCTAACTCCTTCCACCACATTTTTGAAAAATTGCTGACTTTTTCCAAATTATACGATTTTTTGAAAGTTTATTCAATAAAAACATTCCACACGGAACTTTTTTGTGCGACATTTAAAAATTTTGTTTCTGTTTTCCATGGTATCTGATAGCTATATTTTACTCTTTTTTTATGTTGGATGGAACGATATCTAAATTTGCCATTTCTGCGAAATTAGTGAGCTAATTGATGGAAATACGACTGAATGGACTGCACTGCAATGTAATCCAACGTTTAATCTCCTTTCAAAGAATGAAAACATATTTTTCTACTTTCATTCCGCCCGACATGTAATATCACTGTTACTATATTAGAGTAATTGTTTTTATACTAGCGGTAGTACTAGCGATTTTTTCGTCCAACAAAAAATTAATTTTCAAAAAGACCAACTATTTTTCACCCTTGTTGTGGGTTTGAATCGTAGTTTTGATATTCTTTTCAGTATAAACCTCTAAACTATTAGATAAAATTAAAAGAAAAAAAAAAAACTATATAGTGTATATACATATATATATATAAAATACAAATCATATTTAAATTGAATAAAAATGTTTACTTTTACGAGGGGGGAGGGTAAGTTGGTGATGTTGCAGATGAATGGCGTCCTTTTGTTACTATCGCAGCCGGCTTCAGATGATCTTCTGGCTGAATGACTGATGTTGCAGGCTGAAGAATTAAAATATGAGGACTGTGCTCATTTTCATGTTGTTTATTTATTTGGTAATGGTATTGTGGTTGATTCATCTGCTGTTGTAAAACTTTTTGCTGTTGTTTAAGATTCTCGAATTGTTGCTGCTCTTGTTGTTGCTGTCTAGCTTGGTCAAACGGCTGTAATTGTTTAAGATGCAGATTTACATGTTCCGTTTTTTGCTTCGTTTGTTCTGTTTGTTTACTAGTTAGCTGCTTCGTATACACTATTTGCTGATTGTATTTAAATGCACGCCGATATTCATCGTGTCGTTTTTGATAATTATGTTGTTGCTGGAGATTGTGCAATTGTTTCTGGTGAAACTCCTTCTCTTTTTCTTGCTGTTGAGCCTTTAAGCATACTGTAGCTAAACTACTAATTGGAGAAATAACTGATGGACGAGGACTTGATGACGGGATAAAAACTGCTGTATGATTTTCCCTAGGCAAACTCCAGTTTATTACCTTTTGTTGAAGATTTAGTGCCTGAGGTTTCGACACCAAGTGTGTTTGTATGACTTCATTAGGGCTTAGAACATCTACAGAATTTTGGGAGAGAGGTTTTCTAACTTGAACAGGTTCTAAAATGCCTCCAGGTAATACTTTACCGCACCTATCTGTGAGTATCGCTGCATTTCCGGATTGAAGTTGAGAAATATTACTAATAGTTTGCCGGTTTAATTGATTTTGCAACTGTTGTGAATGAATAGGTAACGTAACAAAGATTGGATTCCCAAGGGATTGATTCCCTTGGACATGGTTAGGTGTAAGACATTTTTGCACACCGGATAGCACTTTCGCAAGTTTCTTATTTGATTTGCGTGGACGATATTTCTTCTTCAGAGGGGGTGCCAAAGGTTGATCAAAAGTGGTACTGATAGGTGCTACTTGAGAAGAAATCGACATGTAGGTTGAATTCATAGATGGTGATGAAATTTCTGATAACGGTTTTGAAAAGGGTAACTGATGGATCGATGACACATTCGTGACAAATTTAGAGAAATTTGGTATATATGTTACGTGTGAATTCATGGAAGTGGATAATGATGAATCAGCTGGTTTAGGAAAGGTTGTTTGGTCCATTCTTTCAGCAAGGAATTGAAGTAAATTGGACGTATGGATTGGGAGATCGTCTTTAGTTTTTGCAGAACTACTAACAGATGTTGCCACAGTCGATTGGCCAGCACTTATAACTGGTGTTACAGTTCGTACAAAGTCTATATTATTGCGGTTAGCCTGATAACTGTCATATTGTAATTTTTCGGATTTGCTCATAAATATAGTTTTGTTTGATGACTCTATATCGACAGCTGGATGGTCAATGGTTTGCCTATTGTTCGCGTTTGAAATTCCTTTATGCGTGTTTTCGATTGGTTTCACACTGTCAACTTCCATTGCTCGAGGATTTAAAACTGAGTTAATATTATCATCAGAACTTTGACTGACGTTAGAAACATGTTTTGGACCGACGCCATACAAATCTGAGCAGTAGCTGGGCGTTACAGGCGTTTTAACTTGTCTTGCAATAACTGTTGGCGCGGAATTTTTTTTCTTATTCCGTGGTTTTCGAATTTTTGTAACTGCTTTTGCAATTGAAGATGGAGCTGTTTTATTTTTAGGTGGGATTTTAACCGTTGAAGACATGATCGATGTAGGAAATTTGCTTGATGAAAGTTTTGAGTACGATCCTACAGCACCCTGCTCCCTTGCTACATCTTTAAGAAGTTGTAGATTTAAAAGGGAAGACGTGTTAAACATGTTGTTTTGTGTATTAGGGATTTGAATGTGCGAGATTGGTTGTAAGGCAACATTGTTTTGAACGTGCGAGTGTTGGATTGGATATTTTGAAGCAAAAACGTTGATACTACTTTCAATTTGGCTACTTGTTGACGGAGATATGATTGGAAATGTTTCATCTACATGAATAGCCTTTTTACTGAGCTTTACAGTTGCACTATTTAAAGGGCTAGTTAAGGATTGGTTTTGCATGGTTTCTGAAAGTTCTTGTTGTTGATTAATCGACTTACTATCTAATGGATTCTTGGGAAATTTTTCTCGATTTATTCCTAATAGTTCTTGTTGATGCCCATCTACTTTTTTTTTTAAGGGACTAGATTCAAAACTTTTTTGAGTTATGTCTGACTTATCCTGCTGTTGGTCTAATGCTTTACTACTTAATTGACTGGTCAAAAATTGTTTTTGACTAGTTGGTGTTATGAATTGCCTATTGGAAGATTCACTATTTAAAGAGTTAGCAAAAAACGGTTTTTGAGTCGATGTAACTTGCTGATGATTTTCTGTGTAGCTATTTAAAGGACTCGTTGTGCATTGGTTTAGAACTGAAAATCTATTAGATTTCAATTCAACATTATTTGTAGCAAAGACAGAATTCTGGGAAAAAGTTGAATTAGTTCGGGATGTCTTGTGATGTGGTGAATCAGTCAAAAAATTAATTTGTGCGCTTTTCAATAACTGGCTTGCATTGCCTAAAAATTGCTGAGAATTTTCCTTCAAAGCATTTTTAGAGGACTCGGGGTGACTAGAAAAGGTTATAGGAGCGACTTGCAGTTCATCTGATTTAGGAAGGGAACCGCTCCACGATGCAGCTATTTGACTTGATGACTCTATATGTTTATTCTTCGGCAATCTCATATCATTTGCAATAGTATTAAGGGACACATTAGCAGAAGGAATCGGCGATCGTTCATCTCTTATACCAATATTTGCAGATATTGAAACCGGTGTAAATACATTAGGTTTTTGCTTTCTTGAAGCGTCTTGCTGAGTAACATTAGTACTTGGACAATTTAAAATGTCTGTAACAATAGAAGCACCGTTTGCCGTAACAGGGTCGCTTGAATTAAATAGACAATTATCAAATAACATAAAAGGATTTGTCTCTACTATAGGAGGCAACATAAGAGGTTGAGATGAAACTGGAGAAACACTAGTGGATTTATCCTGACTCAGCATGCGAGGAGGTACAAATGCAACAGGACGTGGTCTGGTTACATCAGGAAACTTTGTAGAAGATTGATGAACTATGTCAGAAGAAGGTGAGGGCGTTTTAATATCAGACGGAGGTATTGTAACATCGCTACTGGTTGAAGGTGTTCCAGGCGAGATCTTTTCGAGAATTGAAATTTGCTCATTCATCGTATTTTGCTTATCAAGCAAATTTTTTCGTTGATTCAAAGCAAGCATGATAGCGCTGCAAAGTTTACTTCCCATTTCATTGTCATTACTGCCAGGCTATAAATAAAAATTTAATACATGATCCTGAAATGTTCAATATTTTGAATCTGTTTTTATTCAAAAAGTATTCACGTTATAATTTTGCTAGTCAGTGGACATTATTGTTGAAATGTTTTAATAATTACATACACTAACAGTTTAATTTAGAGAAAAGCAAATTCGGAATCCTTTTAGAGGGCAATAACCATATCTCCAAACAGCTCATTAGACTCGGCAGCCTTGAGCGGTAAGTCCCTAGTGTGGAGAGTTAGTTCCTAGATTATTGTAAGTAGGTTGACGTTAAGAAGGATATCCAGCCGCAAAATTTTTACTTAAACACTAAATCAAAAAAAAAAAAAAAAAAAAAAAAAATAATAATAATAGACACGTCTGCACACATACCAGCTAGTTAAAGCCCTACAGTAATTCTTACAGCAACCCTTACTCCAACTCTTACAGCAAACACTGATTTTCTTTGAACTGCTTGCTGTAAAAACCAGACAATAATACGTGTTTATGGTGATGGAGATGATCATCATCTCCAGATGATTATTATCCGATGCATTAGTGTGAAATAATTCGATAGAGCTACACTTTGATTACCAACCTTCTTTGCATTCTCTAATTAATAAACCTTTGTTCTAGTTAGAAAACTAGATTTAGAACAAATTTTTTTGCACATAAAATTAATTAAAACTTTATAAAAACCGACCAAAAAGACTTTCCAGCATACATGACATACAGAAAGTGCTGATCTCATACATTTGGCAACAGCAGCACAGCAGGAAAAATTATTAATACTAGTCAATTGAGATATATTTACTAAAGGATTAAATAGCTGTCTAACTGATAAACCTCTTGAGAATATCTTATAAAAATTACTCATAAGTGACTGATGGGAAAGGTATTATAATCAGAATATTTTGTACTCTACATTTTTAGGTCGCACTCAAAATTAAAAAAAAAAAAAAAATTTAAGAAACTGGGGTCTTAAATCAAGCGTACCACATTTTCTAGCAGTTATTAAAAATATTAACGAAGTTATTGAAAATATCAAGCCAAGTGTAATTTAACCTTTAAGACAATGATATTCGTTATAATGGCACCGCATCATACTTTTTCAAATTATCACGGGTCCGTCAAGGCTGTATCTTTACAAATATCATTTACTTTATCAGGATTTAGTAAATGTTACATAGCTGTAAATAATTAGGCCAAAATTTTAGTATTTGGAATTCTGGCTATGGAGATTAAGTTAAATATTATTCTGGACTTCGTTATTAGCTTAATGTTCTCCTATAAGCCAACAGAATTAAACGAAAATCTAGTCAAAGTTTTGCTCACCTTGGTTCTTATAGCGGTAGATTAACCTTTGCAGACACTTAAATCTCAAATCACACACAACAAGCTAGCGAAAAAAATCTTACAGTAACAAATCACTGATATTCACCCTATTAAAATTTCCCAATTTGCAATTAAACCCTTACACCAAAATTATTACACAGACTCGATTTGTGTCGGTGAAATTAAACAATCTTTAATTAACACTTGCATCAATCAATACCTGTCTCAAATCTACTGTATATTGCTATCTAAAGTGCTATCATTATAAAAACATTAAGCCTGAAACCCACCCTGAAAATTCAAATTTTGTCTATTTTACAGACCATATTAGTACCAATTAGGATAAAATTTTATTTCATCAAATAAATTAATGTTGCATACCATTGGAAAGAGCGTTAAAAACTGAACAAAAACATATAAATACTTTGAACCAACTCTTCAGAGTTACAATAGTCTAAGTTTTCACATTATCTAGTAAAAACGGCGTAAAATACAATATTCATACCGATTTACATTACCAGAAAATACATTCGAAAGACTCATAATATATTTTATGTTTGAAATAATACAAATAACGTCAAATGCATCATAACAAGTATTTGAATGTGATCAAAAATTTAAATTTCCCTAACAAATTTATATTTACATACCACATGAAAATGTTTAAAACGACTTATCTTTAGTTCTACTGGATCAATTGATTTAAAATTTTGGACGGAAAGATAATTAGAAACGGCTAATAGATTGAGGTATAAAAAACTAAACATTGCCCCGATTTTTCAAAGTATAAAAAAATATTTTTTTGAGCACTTTTATGAGAAATCAACCTAATTTAATGTGTAATATTTTACTGTCACAAGAAAAATACTGGTAAAAGTTATTGTTCACAACCAACGCCACAATGTATTTCATCTACGATTTCAGCCACTTACAATGACTTTTACACCCCTTACTAGGGTTAAAACCACATCGAATAAGCTCTTGACATATTAAGGAAGCTTCGGGTAACGTACTCGTTTTTTTGAGCTAATTTCCATCCCCAGCTTAGTGGATTAGGCATATTAACATATATTACTTCTGTCGTAAAACAAGATTATAAAATCTTTCAATGACTGACAAAGCATGGATTTATGGTGGGACACGTGTTATTCAATTTCATTACGTACAGATAGCTACCAAGCATAGTTTACATGATCCAAACCAAAAAACCGTGGTAACGAGTATCTAACAGCCGTTTTATAGAGGGTGAAACATATAGATCGTACCAGTTGAAAAGCAATAAGCCGAAGCTTTAATGCAATTGACCAATATCGAAAATTTAGCTATTATTTTTTAATTTTAATAATCCACATCATAAAATTTATTGTTGGTCTAGTTTGTGAAACATGTAAAGTGTTACCATGTTACACCAACCACAATCAAAACAATAACTAATAATAATTTGGTCTATTCCTTTGTTCCAACCCTAAACCGGAAGTCTTCACACGCTAAGCAACCGCTGTTAAATCACGCCAATTACTACATAATTACAAGACAGCCTAGAGCCTATATGATTACATGATGGAATTCCAATAGAACAATAAAACTAAAAAATTATTAAAGAAACAGCTTTGGATCGAGGAACGTAAAGGTGGTCGCCTCTCTAATTATGTTTTTCCTTAAAATCTCAAGTCAATCAGTCCTGTCGAACTGAAGATACATTAAAAGTTTTTTAGGGGGTATGTTAATTTAAATCTATTAAAGGAAATATAAATTTTTGATCACAATTAAATACTTGCTATCATCCATTTGATGTTATATATACTATTTCAAACATAAAATACGATGATGGTTTGGCAGTTCTATATGAGACCAAAGTGTTTATGTTTTTTGTTCAGTTTTCAACGCTCTTTTCAACGGTATGCAACTTCAATTTATTTGATGATATAAAATTTTATCCTAATTGGTAATAATCTGGTCTGTAAAATCGACAAAATTTCAATTTTCATGGTGGCTCTCAGGCTTCATTCTTTTTTTCTGACCAGTACTTTCCATATGCAAAAAATCAGAATTCTTCCCTGAAAAGCACAAAAGCACAAAACTACTGATATTTTGAATATTCAAACACTACTAAATGACTTTCTGAGCATTGCACATATAAACAGAACTATGCTCTACAAATACTGAGGTATTTGTGCTACATCTCGTAGACTGCCAAAATTAATACTAGCTATTCTTTATCTATAAGGTTAAGAAGAGCTGATGTGGTAACTGGATAATTACCTGACAATGATCACACCTGACATCATTCAAACTATATGCAACATCTTCACTTCATAGAATTTTAAGCCCGTTTATGCAGTTTGCAAATTTGCAAATTTACAAAAAATATTAAGTCATGCGTAAGTTGTTTCCCTACTAAAAACGTTCATGCTACACCCACACAGAAACAATTATATGTGAGAAAGCTGATTTTTAATTAAATACATAATTAAAGGAAGTTATAGAAAAATACATGGAAAATTATTAAATTATTCAAACACAAACCTACTAAATCTCTGTAACAGTAAAATCAAATCCATAATGGCTGAAAAATTATCTGCCAGTATCAATCTATTATAAAGTTTAAATATCTTTCCTTCCTTAACTTAAGTCGGGTTTAGAGGCAAATTTTGAAAATTTAGGCCCAAGTAGTCTTAACTATCAGATTTTTTTTTTGATGATTTTAAAACTATTTTCTAGAATAGATATTGTTGGTTTTTAAGAATATTGATTGCCGTATGTACAGGAGAGTGTAAGGAAGATTTATTTAATTTTTATAAGTTTCAGAGAAAAACTTAATAAGGACCTAGTTTTCAACACAGCCGGCTTAAAAAAACTTACCAATGAGAGCAGTGAATCAACCTCTTGTGACAAAGGTGGTAGCCCAAAACGCTGAATTTGTTCTTCTTTACCCCCACACTATGAGCAAAGAAAGAAAATAACCCCCTTATTTTGATACGTAAAGATTGCATATCCGCATAATTGGTTAACAGAACAATAAGTTCAAGTTGTTTTCTGAAGTTCATGACGATAGGCTCTGGTTTTCTGTCTAAAATTGTTAGTAATAAGTCAATGGTTCACGTGAAATAAAAAATGTGCATATATCAAAATTTTATGCTAGAATAACAAATCAAAAAAAAAAAATTTTTTTTTTCATAATTTTTGTATAGGGAATATTAATAAAAATATGAAAAAAAAAAAAAGTTAAAAAATAAATGATGATGCAACATTTAGCAAAGTAAAAGCGGCTTTATAAATGAGGTGACGTCTTTATTTTTCTGAAATACATTTACCAGATCAGGACTTCATGGTGACTTCATGAGAAAATAGTTACAGGTTTGAACCATTGATATGACTTCTAGTCACACGTGTTATTCTGGTCAATAGACCACGTAGGACGAATATAATTTAAAACGATAAGCTGGCTTAATATAGAAAATCGGTTTTAAAAATGCATCAGTGTGGCGACTTTTCTATTCTTTCATAAAAGGTGGCCTGTGTACAAGCTTGATATTTTTATTCCAGTTGTTGAGAGGAATCTTATACAAGGAAACCTTATTAAAAATGGTTCCAGTACATTTTATCTACTTCTTGCGTTGCTCCCTGATTTAACAAAGGATAACAATAGCAATGTTAACGCATTCAAAAATAATGTTAAAAAGCGCTATTTAGCCAATTCAAAACCTATTTGGTAATTTTTAAATTTAAAACTTGAATAGAAATATGATTTTTTTTTTTTCGTTTTTTTTTGGAACACCTTTCTTTCGCGAGAAACAATGTAAACAAGACCTAGGTTTTCTATAATATTCCTGCCATGATTTATTTCAATTTTTAAATCAGTTTTTAATCACTCTTTTTAACATTTGAATTTCATGTTCGAAGAAAAATTATTTTATTGATTTTTCGCGAATTCAACAAGATTTGCTATTTATAACATAGGATTGAAAAAAAAAAAAAAAAAAAAACTTTTAAAGATAACGACCATGGGATTTCATATCCACTTTGTATCCAGGCTTTCAAAATTTAAATGTCAATAAATTAGAATTTATTTTTATTACATTTACCGCTGTTTTAATAATGGAAAAGAAAAAAAACATTGATTTATATGATCGGTTAAGGAAAGCATGTTTTATATATGTTAGGTTTAAAAACATCTACTGATATGAACCTTGACTTATAAGACGAAGATAGAAACTATTCGTGGTAAAAAAAAACTTACTATTGTTTTACATTTCTCCTCTAACAGCAACACTTCCATTTCCATGTCTAGAACTTTTGTTTCCAACGCTTGGTGTTTCTCAGCAAGACTACTGGATTTTGACAAAAGTTCAGTAGGTGTTTTAACTGCAGCATCTAATTCATCTAACCGTTCAGAAAAGTTCTTGAGACCAGAACTAATTAAACTCTGCACAGTAATTTCCGTTTCATACACCTCTCTTTCAAGCAGTTTTTTCTTAGTCTAAACGCAGAGAGAAATTAAAATATTTACTGGAAGTTACCCCCCAAAAAAAGTTAATAGTCACTGAAGCATTAGGATCAAAGTTTTTGTTAAGGAAAAATTTATTTCCATGACCCCAATGATAGTGATAAGATAAAGTGATGACAGGTTCTGCATTCTGCAAACATATGCAAGATTCAAAGCTTAAAAGTTCAAGAATTGGGATTTTTTTTTTCTGGAAAAATAATTTTTGCGGCTTGTTTCAGGATTAAATGACATTTTCCACGAGTATGTCCAGTTATTAATAATAGTGAGGTCTTTGTTAAGATCGCTGCAGCTTTTTTCTACGCTGTTCGCAACAGAGAAAATGGATGTATCGTCAACAAAAAGTTTAGTCAATGATAACAATAGGAAAATAATTGATATAAATAAGAAAAAGCGAAGGCACTAAGACAGAATCCTGGGGAACCCCAGCAGTTACATTATTCCACAAGGAATTTAGACTGTTCAGCACAGGCCTTTGTTTTCTATTACACAAGAAATTCTCCAGAATGTTATAAAATTTTCCATTAATACAGTAACATTTCAGTTTTATAACGAGACTTTTGTCCCAAACGCTTTTGACACATCAAGAAACACATCCCTAGTTTCAAGAAAATGGTTGCCATCAAAAGTCTGATAAATCTCATGAGTAATAGCAGTGAGTTGGTTTATGCAGGAATCACCGGGTCTAAAACCTGTCTGTTTGTCTGAAAATATCTTATTATTAGTAAAATGGTTGAAGAGATTATTATAAATGACCTTTTCAAACAACTTACTAAATATTCGTTACAGAGATATTGGTCTATGATGAATATGAATGATAATAGAGTTAGAACATAAATTGGGTAATTGGATCATTTTAATTGATATACCATTAAACATATGAGCTTTGTTGGGGTTAAGATCTTGGATATATTATCGTGGCTAAACTCTAATTCTGATAAATGGCTTTTTGGGTTTTATGGCTTTTTCAAATTTTCTTTAAAAATTTTGAGTACTGGAATAACAAGCTTGTCAGTTTTTTAATTTGTTAAATAGTCCACTTTTCTCAATCTATCGAGCAGCACAATAATTTAAGCTTGGTCTAATGAACCCTTCTTTTCACCAAAGTATTGAATAGGGCCTATTTCAATGCATACTAAAATGTGAGTTATATTTCCTAGATATTGACTTTTTTTTTTATTATTTATTACTTATACTAAGAAGACTATAGTGTGACCTATTGGGAAGAGATTCCAATTCTATCACCAAATAAAATTGATCCTAGCAGGATTTGTTACTAATTTTTCTAAATTTCGATGCTCTTCACTTGTTAATTGTTTCTCAGAGTATTTGATGAAGACTAACAAGTCATTTTTCTCAGAAAATCTGTTTAGGTGTTTCACAATCTTCTAACATAAGCATTTCCCACTTCATTTATTACTAATCTATTTTCTACATAACTTCAAATAGTTTTATTTTTACTGGTCATTGTGAGTGATTTTTTTTACTTAGAACTTATTGAGTTTACTTGTGTTTTAACAGATAAAACCACAGTAATAATAAATTTACTAGCAATTGGTTAGTATGGATTTTAAAAATGATATTGAGATTAAATAATTTTATTTTATCATTACAATATTCTCTTGGGAATTATAGCTATATGACTATATATAATGTCAGTTTAATTAATGCAAATTTAAATTTTTGCCAACCATATATGTTCAGAATGAAAATCAAAAGTCCTTTGAATCCTTAGTTTTAATTTTAACATATCAGTTCAGACAAAATTAATTTTCCAAACACTAATGGTAATAGCAGGTGTAAATAAGCAAATAGAAGTACTGTTAAGTTCTTAAAACTTCTGATGCAACTACACAAAGGAAAATAGTGACAAATGTCAAACAGAATATTCTTTATTAAATTTTTATCAACTTTCTCTTTTCAATAACTAAAAACCAATTGTCAAAACAGGATAAGCCAATTATTGCTATGAAATTTAAATCAATGTCAAACATATTAAGGTATGATGTAACCATAAAATTTGTCAGAAAAATCAAAGTGAAAATGAAAGTGAATAACCTCTTTACACGAGTGAGTTATGTTATCAAAGAAGTTGAGCAAGGTATTAAAAAAATAGCTTCATGTTTATTGGTAACATTAATTTGGTCATGTGCAAACTCTCAACAAATATTTAATTTAAAGCCCTGGACTCACATAGATATTAAGAGCCTATGCAGGTCAAAGTGCATATCACAAGTTGGATCATCAAATTTTCACAAGTTGGATCATCAAATTTTTCCATGAGGACATGGTTTACCTTCTGGGTATATGCATTCTGAGATGATCATATCAAGTATGTGTGTGCTACAGCTGCCATTTGGATATAACTAATAAACTATATTAATATAAGATGTATCAAACTAAATTAAAAAAAAAAAAGAAAAAAAGAAAAGAGAAATTTAATCGGCATTTAGTAAAGCTTCTGTTTGAACACGCATATATCAATAAAGCAATTTTGGAATATTTCTAATTTGAACATGAAAAAGAATGTAGCGAGAAAAAGAAAAAAAATATATCAAAATATTTTTATGTGAAATTTTGCAGAAGTTTTAAGCAGAGATTATAAAATCAGTAGCAGGTCATCGTCAGATATTCAAAGGTATTTGAATATCAAAGGTATTAGAAACCGAAAGGCATCATCATCACAAACGCCAAAGCTAATAAGGAGTGCAGCTTAGAGTAAATTTTCCAGTCTTATCTTTCACTGCCGTATAAAAAGAACAAAACTACAAAAAAATTTAGCTTTATTTGTTAGAAATTCCGCAAGTAAATTACAGTTTATTACAAGCATAGGCAATTTCAATCAAAGGTAAGTAAAAAACTATCTAATTGAAATAAAAAAATTTATTTAACCTATATTTTTATAAATGTTTTGAATTGGCCTATAACTAAAGAAAAGTATAATACAGGCATTTGGCATACTTCTTTTGAATATGTAATTAATTAGCTGTTAGTAAATGGAACTCCATTAAAAGCCATCATTTATTACATAGAAGGGTGTCGAATATCTGCTGAAATATTAAGTTAATGAGCACTAGTCTTTAAGTTAATGAACAATAGTCTTTAAGTTAATGAGCACTAGTCTGTAAGTTAATGAGCACTAGTCTGTAAGTTAATGAGCACTGGTCTTTAAGTTAATGAGCACTGGTCTTAAAGTTAATGAGCACTGGTCTTTAAGTTAATGAGCATTGGTCTTTAAGTTAATGAGCACTAGTCTTTAAATTAACCAGCATTAGTCTTTAAGTTAATGAGCACTAGTCTGTAAGTTAATGAGCACTAGTCTTAAAGTTAATGAGCACCGGTCTTTAAGTTAATGAGCACCGGTCTTTAAGTTAATGAGCACTGGTCTTTAAGTTAATGAGCGCTGGTCTTTAAGTTAATGAGCGATGGTCTTTAAGTTAATGAGCACTGGTCTTTAAGTTAATGAGCACTGGTCTTTAAGTTAATGAGCACTGGTCTTTAAGTTAATGAGCACTGGTCTTTAATTTAATGAGCACTGGTCTTTAAGTTAATGAGCACTGGTCTTTAAGTTAATGAGCACTGGTCTTTAAGTTAACGAGCACTAGTCCTTAAGTTAACGAGCACTAGTCCTTAAGTTAATGAGCACTAGTCTTAAAGTTAATGAGCACTAGTCTTTAAGTTAATGAACACTAGTCTTTAAGTTAATGAGCACTAGTCTGTAAGTTAATCAGCACTAGTCTTTAAGTTAATGAGCACTAGTCTGTAAGTTAATGAGCACTAGTCTGTAAGTTAATGAGCACTAGTCTTTAAGTTAACCAGCACTAGTCTTTAAGTTAATGAACACTAGTCTTAAAGTTAATGAGCACTAGTCTTAAAGTTAATGAGCACTAGTCTTAAAGTTAATGAGCACTGGTCTTTAAGTTCATTACGTGCGTTAGATCATTTTTGATTAAATTTTCAATATCAACTAATAGCAATAACTAAAAATTTAATAATCCATAAAAGTAAATTACACTATGGTACTTGATGTTGAGGTCAGAGAACTTCTGAGAGTTGCCTCTTTTTTGATATACTATTGTTTAATTTTAAGATTAATTGTTTATACTTAAATGTTATTTATCATTTTTTTAAAAATCGTTTATGTGTAAGAAAAAGGAAATAATAATAAAGGAACAAAAAAAAAAAAAGCTTTAATTTCTGTAATGTTAATTGCTTCGAGAATCCAAATGTCATGCATATTCTGTTTAGCACTTATCCAATCAGGTCATTATATCAAAATATTTGGAAATAGCTGTTAAGTCATTTTTTTAAAGATGTTTTTAACATTACGTGAAAACTTTTTATCATTCTTTTAAATGATTGTGTCATCGGCAAATTCAAACAGCTTCATTAAAATACCAGAAACATAAGAGGTTTAATAATCGACCCTTGTGAAATTTCAGATTGCTTTCATATAATACTCCAATATGCATTGGCTATCATTAAATAAACAAATATGGAACCAATCTTTCTTTTTCTTTTTCCCTCATGTCATAGGAATACCTCTTAAAACTGACTTTTCGAGCTCTGTACAGTGAATTTGAATTAACTCTCTATAAGAAACTCATTATTCTATGGTCACAAAAAAATTACCGATTATTAATAGAGAGAAAAATGTTTTTTGATGGAATGCATCTTTCTGGTATAATTAAAGCATTTAAGATGAAGCTACATTACATTTTAGGAGACAAGTACTTTTGGTGGTGCTATTTCTCTACATACCAAACAGATTTACTCTTGGAATTTGTTGGTAATTCAAAAAATAAGTTTAAAGACTCACCGTTTCACATTCAACCATGACTTTCAGGCGGTCCGCATATTCTCGCGTATTGATTAATTTGATAAATTCTAAATATTGCTTTTTCTTTGAATCTGAAAAAAAAAAGAGAAAACCAATTAAATAAATCACATTCAAATCTTTTAAATAGACCTCAATCTTTTCACATTTTTGATAAAGAAAATACTGTGTAGTCTGTAAAAATTATAAAAGCTTAGATTTTATAACAGCTCAGATCTTAGCTTGCGAAAAAAAAAATTATCTTAGTAAAATGAATTTTATTTTTGCCTGAGAAATACAATATTCAAATTTCAACATGACTGTCAGAACAATTCATCTAAAGAATGGCTCGTTAACCTAAACCTCAATGACTTCCTCATTTGGTTTTAATTTTTGCTGACAATTATAATCTATTTGAGTATTTTAAATTTTTGACTTTTGTGATCAGTTTTTATTAATCTTCCCAAATCTTTTACATTTATTTATTTTTTTATTTAAAGTGAACCGGTGAACTTTTCATGGCCAATATATAACTTAATTCGAGATATATAGTATAATATATGAAGTGATTTGCTTGATACTGAAAGTGTTAATTACACTAAGAAAATCTTTCAAAAATTGGTAAGAAAGTTTTCACGTAGTTAATTACAGGGGTTTGCAACATTATTTTTGTTTTTAGTTTTATTATTGTTTGTAAATTTAAGCTAAAATTATTTAAATTCCGTATTTTTCAGTGCTTTGTTATTATCAAATAACATCAAAAATTTTATTACCAGAATAACTTTAGTTTAATTTTGGATTTACTATTATATAAATTAGTATTTTAATGAAGTCTTTCTTGATGTGTTCTACTTCAAGATTTCAGGAAGTCGTGTTTAGAAAATAAATTTGGCTTTATATGGGTAGTAAAAATTTTCAATCAAAGGTGATGTGTTATCCATAAACCTGAAAATTTTTAAATTTGTGATGATTTCTTAAATATTATTTTAGTTTACTAGTCTATTAATGTATTAAAAATGTGATTTTGCCTAACTTTGAAGCATTTGCTTAAATTCCTTATGGTGGCTACATTTCCGTTTGCTCTTAAAGTTAAATGAGCGTTAAGCGCTGATGATGAGCGGTGATATTTAGTAAATCTGGCTTCTAATTATCAACATAACTTATAAAGACTGTTAAGAAATTAAAAACGCGTTTTCTTAACAAAACCTTACAAAATTTGTTTGTCTATATGTAGTTAAATGCACACAAAAGAACAGACTCCTTTTGTAACAAATAAATAATCATAAACTTACTTAAAAACTTCTCAACTTCTTTTTCCAGATTTGAATCTTTTCTAACAATGTTATTGTTGATTTCCTATAATTTGAGAAGACAGATAATAAAAATTAAAGAAAGTAACATATTGATAATTTCATCATCACCATCATCACCACCATCAACGTCATCTGTCATTATCACCGTCATCATCCGTCATCAACATCTGTCATCATCCCTTGTCATCATCATCATCATCCCTCATCATCACCATCATTATCATCACCATCATCACCACCATCAACGTCATCTGTCATTATCACCTTTATCATCATCCGTCATCGTCATCATCCCTTGTCATCATCCCTAATCATCACCATCATCATTATCATCATATACCTTAATTCCCTTAATTTTCACGCCCCATTTATTTTCGCGCACCTTGCCTGCGCGAAAATAAAAGGGGCGCAAAAATAGGCTATATTGGCGCACTTAGATGCGCGAAAATTAATGAGTGCGCGAATTAGTAAACTTCCTTTTTTTAACAGGAAAATTATTTTGTGGAATCTGATTTTTTACTTTTTTTTCTGAGAACGGAAAACCTCAGCA
>JAUZNK010023990.1:0-36905 GCA_035046665.1 Euphysa ruthae | reverse complement strand
AAATCAGATTCCACAAAATAATTTTCCTGTTAAAAAAAGGAATTTTACTAATTCGCGCACCCATTAATTTTCGCGCACCTTGCCTGCGCGAAAATAAATAGGGCGCGAAAATTAAGGGAATTAAGGTATCAACTAATTTTTTTTAACAGTTGATAAGCAAAAGTCTATTAAACTATTAATAGTGCATTGACTACCTGCAGTATGACCGAATCTATCAATATCTCCTTGGTTAAAATCTCCCATTACAGCTTTCACAACACCGTATGTTGAACTTGAAAAAGTACTTGCAGTGGCAAGCGTTTTTAACAAGTCATAACATTGAAAAGTTAGTAAACCTTCTAATAAAATATTTTAATATCTTTAAATTCTGACATTTTAATACAAAGATTTTATTCTCTCTGATTATGATGACTTATAGGATTAGGTTGAAATATTAGAGTTCGAAATACATTTTATATGCTATTTTAAACTTATATACTGTTTATTTATTTTCCAAAGCAAAAATTATTCATAAGCTTTAAACAGTGATTTCCAATATGCTTTGAAATTGCTTTAACAGTACTTTGATTCACCCTGTGTTTGTAAACGCATACAATGTAAACAAAAAGGATCAGATATACCGAAACAGGTAGATATACCGAAGAGAAAAACACTAAAATTATAAAAATAGTATAAATCTTTCTGCAAACTGCTAAAAAAAAACATCAATTTTTGAAATTTGTAGGCCCAAAACAGAACGAGCTTTTATCATCACATGGTGAGAGTTTAGGTCGAACTGCACCAGATATAAACTTTAAAATTATTGACAGTTCTATGGAAAGGGTCGACAAAGTATCCGCAAAAGTAAGATATATAGATGTATATCAAAACATAAACGATTTTGAATAGTCCAATCAATATTCACCATACATGAGTCACGTTTAATAAACCTTCATCAAGATAACATAAGTGTAAAACTAGTTATAAACGACGTTTAATGAGAGAGAATGATAAAAAGACAGACGCCCAAAGGAATATTACCTTACTTCGTGGCAGAATAAATGCATTTCTCAAGAAACGTTTGGCCACGGCTTCAATTATAGCAATGGAATTTTTTTAATTTGCTCTCGTCAGGAAAATTCTCTGCATCAAGATAACCTCGAAATAACAAAAAAGTTGTTCAGTGCACAGTATAAAAGCCTCTCTTATTACTTCAAAATTAAGCTTACTTCATTTGAAATTTGCTTCCTTTTTAAGAGAATTTTACGGTCGTTCCAGAGCAAAAATTTGATATTGTTGACTGGAATAACCAAACATCTTTTTTGGTTTCAAAATGTCTTGAAGTATTTGTCGAGTAAATATACACTCTTTATCGTTGGTTCCATCCCATGGTATGAAAATTTTATATAAGCTTACATGTACTTTTTAAATGTTTCCATGAGAATCATATTTCTTTGCCAAATATTTGCTCGCATTTTAGCGGGAATTTGAATTTTTGAGAAAACTTTGGAACGGAAAATTTGTAATCCTTAATAATTAACTTTGAAGTTTTGAAATTCAATATTCTATGAAATTGTCTTGAAGTGTTAGCTTCCTATATCAAAGAGATCTCGCTCTTGTTAGACTTTGGCTGTTTTCAGCATATTATTTATTGGTGGTCAAACATTTCTCCAGTAACAGAAAAAAACTTTTAAATAGATATTGATCGCTTTCCTGGAATTTGATTTTGGAGTGTTAGGTCTTAGGATTGAATTTGCACCCATGAAAATTAAAGCTAAAGTCTTAGCTGAAATGCTCAATCGACATCTTGTATAAACTATTTTTATTGACACACCTTACGCCCCTAAAATACAGAATTTTTTTTCAACATTTGCAAAATGATGGCTTGATTTGTTTTCATATACATTTAAATAAGTTGTTGCAAGAATGTAAATATTTTAATAAAAGTAATATACCTTTGATATTTCATATAATATTTTCAGTTTTGGCACAACAGTAGGGAAACATCAATAGGCATTGATTTTTTACACAAAAAACTAGAAATTCTGGATTCTAAAGATTTAAAACTGTAAAAGATTTTCATAAAGCTGGAGGAGAAATTTGTATGGGTTAAGCGTATAATATTCTTTTTAAGCGCCAGATTTAAAAAAAAAAAAAACAAATTGCAAAGAAGAACTTGGCTCGCAGATTCTGGAGTGCACGTTGGTAGTTTTTGTCATGTCAACTTGCTTTCTTATTAAAAATCGCGATATTTTTAAAAATTATCTATATAAATTCTTGTCACATGGAAACCACGCTTAAAAAGTAGCGCAATAGTAATAATAATAAAAAAAAAAAAAAAAAACCGCGCGAAAATATATAATAACAAACAATTTTTTTGATGAATAAGTTTTAAATTGTAATTTAATTATAATTTAAAATTTATCGAAAAAATTGTTTGCTATTATATCTAAGTTAGGGTAACAACTACACAGTAACTGAGACGTGATCTAATATGAGAAGAACATTCAAGTAAATTTTATTAGTCCAAGTCAAGCTCTAAAAGATGTCATAGCTACCTGAGCTGCGATTGTGTTGTGATTTGTTTCTTAATTAAAAAACTCAGAGCATTAAAATAATAATTAAATATACTTGAATCAAAAAGGTACATAATCACAACTATATATAGTTCTGGATGGATTATATATTTACCAAACTCCCCATTTTACCCATATTTCAAATTTCACTGTGTGTAGTAAATATCCAACATCACATCTTCTTTTTACTGACTTAAACTCATATGATATATATCATGATGAAATTTCAAAGAGTCTTTGCAGCAAATGTATTAGAATATCGGTGTTTTCTGTGATGGCCTTAGCAGCATAAGCATATTTTCAGCATATATAATCCTTTAAACAACATAAAATCGTTTTTGATTCTTTAAATAGCAATCTTTTTTCTATTTCAGATTTTTTTTTTTTTTTACAGAAACCCGATTTAATCATAATTATAGAACACGGTAAACTATATGTTCCATTACTCAAAAGTAAGGTAAGTATTCAATTATTTATCAATGCATCATTGAGTGGTATAAATCTCTAGTTTCTTTAAATACTTAAACTTCGTACTTGTGTGCCTTCTTTCTTTTAGCTGTTAAAAAATATACGTTGATATTATCCATCTGAAACGGTGTCAATTCGAAATTTTTTTTTTTTGAAATTGGTATTTTAATTTGCCTTTTATTTCTTTTTTCATAAAGTCTTTTTTTATTTTTCTATTTTTTATAAATTTTTGTTGTATGTAAATTGTTTTTGAATTACCTGTGCTAACATCCGGGGTCTAATGAAATCATTTTAGCATAGTTTAGGTGTCGCTCCTTTGGTCAGGATTCTGTATGAGTGTCTTCCAATAATTATTTTATTTATAGTACTACTTGTTTGTATATTACTTATTTTTAAATTATGAAATTGTTGCGGTTGTTATAGAAAATAAATTACTACTACTACTGCTGCTGCTTCTTTTCTTTTTTTTGATGAAATTGGAGGAACATGGAGGGAATCTTTTGACCTAAATTTCTACCTGTCAGAATCTCAGAATGTTATATAGTCCAAATATGGTCTATTGATAATTTTGTGAATTTTTTTTAAATCAGTTAATTTTTTTGATTGGGTGAAGTTTAAAGATCATCAAGGGTTTCTATTGGCCTAAATGATCATCTTACCGAGGTTTATTTTCTTTGTTGTGGAATCCCGTAAACGATTAAAAATTTGTCCTTAAAGTAATTTTTTTACTGCTGCAGTTTTATGTTTTTATTGTCTGTTTATTTAGATAGAGAAATTGAGATTTTTTTATTCTCAAAGTAATTTCTAGGACAGAGTCCTCTAATCGCTAAATACTTGTTTTATATGTAATTTTAGAGAAAAAACATAACATGAATTTCAGTTCTCGAAAAAGGAGAAGTGTGTGTGTTGTAACAAAGAATGAAGCAAATGAAAAGTACCCAAACCGATTACTCCTCTACAAGC
Source organism: Euphysa ruthae (assembly GCA_035046665.1). Taxonomy (NCBI): domain Eukaryota; kingdom Metazoa; phylum Cnidaria; class Hydrozoa; order Anthoathecata; family Corymorphidae; genus Euphysa; species Euphysa ruthae. The sequence goes on along the minus strand of JAUZNK010023990.1, from coordinate 32,919 downwards.
ACCCTCCCAATGAAGAAATGGCTCTTGAAGAATTCGAAAGGTTTGCAATAGATAGATTAAAACGTAAGTTTTTACTTTTCGAGAGAAATCAGCATTTGAAACATGTACTGAGGTACGAGTGAGCATTTTACAATGGTGGAAAAAAAATTTACGGTCAATAAGCTCTTCATTTTCTTAAATATAGAAAAATGTTTGATTAAAATAAAATAAGAAAGTAATGTGGATATAGCAATCAATTTTGATAATTTTCTAACTTGGTTAGAAAACAGCCATTAGTAAAACTTTCTCTTTTAACAGTTGCATGAAGAACCTTTTGTCTCTTTGCTACACATAAATTTATGCTTGTTTTATCATCTAAATTACCTGATCATTCTGAAACTCAAAACATTGTCAAGTTTGTTTTAAGAAAAGTAAAAATTTCTTTACTAGTTATGTTCAAAACACTGTTTACTATTTAGATTATTTTTGGTGTTCAAAAATATCAATTCAGGTAAATTTTCATTTGCTGCCATACTGTTGGTGTAAAATATTATTTCAAATGCTATTGTTATATAGCATTAAAAGTTCTATCTAGCTTTAAGGCCAATAATTCGTTGTTTTTACTCATGATCTGAGTTTTAATTATGGAACAAAAATAAATTTGCGTTAGATACTGAGTTTGCTGCAGGCTTCTTTATGGAAATAGTGACTATAATTTATTTGCAAGTGAACACTATTAACAATACAAGAGCTTCGTAAGTTTTTTTCATGCCCTAAACCTGTCACTGGATGTAGGATAACAGTATAACCATACCCTAAAACCCTGATCCTAAAGCTATACTTCTAGAAATAGCGAGCAATGAACTCATGATTTACCGCCTTTAACAGAAATAGAATCCAGTTTTTCAAAAACCTGATGGCAATGTGCTTTACCATACTATGAATATCAATGAAAACATGGAACACAAATGGTGAAAAACAAGAAATTATAAGCATTATATTATATTAATATATATATTATATATATTAAATAATGCAATATTTCATTTTTTAATGCTGATGTCAAAGTTATAACAAACACCTATGCGTAAAAGATTTGTGGAAGGTGAAAAAAAATCCATTCCTGGACATTTTAACAGATTTGCAGGCGTGCAATGCTTAAATTTTCTTTAAAATATCACTGGGTGTAAGTTTTGTTTAAACAAATTTATTTCGAGAATTTTCTTTTTCAAATATTTATTTCATTTGTCTTAGTATTACGAGAAGTGGAAAATATTCACATCAGATTTAAACGTGGGTCGCAAGAGTATGAAGAAAAAATGCGGAAAAGTCTCAAAGAATTAATGCCGCATTATTTTGAGGTAATCTTTACATAATTTATGAAAAATATGGTGGGTTCTTAATTTACCTTGAGAATAATTTTTTTTAAAAGTAGTTAAAAATAAATTTAGCAAAAAAAAAAATTGCCCTCCAGCCAGATTTTTTCCTCTATCGTGCTATCTGGAAAAAACGTTATTTTTCCTGTATCGTGCTATCTGAAACAAACATTATTAACAACAGTCTAAAATCAAAGTATTGTAAAAGAGACAAACCAGTTAAACAATAAAATAAATGACAGTTAATAATAACTCAGCTGATTAGTTTTTGGGTATGTGTTTACAGAAACTGTTTTTAAGATTTTATATTTTATATTATTCTAATTGGAAAAATTTTTATTGTGGATACCTCCTTGTAATGTTGCTCTTAAATTTCATTGAAATTTGTTTAGGCATTCAATACAAGTACAGTGCCACTTGTAAGACAAGACAGAATTGAAGAACAGCGAAAATGTTCAGAATATACAATAGAGGAGAGAAGAAAAGACCATATTTCACATTTTATTTTAAGACTTGCATTTGCTCGAAGGTATTTTTATTTAGAATTTGAGAACCGTAAATTGGTGATCTTCTGCTCCATTAAGCTTTCTAATTAAATATCTCATCATATTCATAAATTTTGGACACTTGTTTTATGTCAAAATTTTGTCCAATTTATTGGAATAAACTCGTGTATTTAGTTGAGACTCTTTAAAGGTTGTAAGCTTTTGGTTAAAGTCTGTAAAAACAAATTTATACACTTTCTCCTAAAGTTTATGTTTTTAGTGGGTTAGAATAATTTGGGAATTTAAAATTTGTAATATTTTTTTTTATTGATAATAGTTAACTCTAGGAAAGTTTGTTGTTTGTATTTATTTGTTGTTTGAGTTTGTCAAAAAAATTTTGACCTTGCAATACAATATGCGTCAAAAATGGAAAAATGTAGCAAAGAACTACATTTTATTTATTAATAAAATAAAGGAAAGCTTAATATGAATGTAAAATCCACAGAAAAATGGCATCGCTAACAAAAACTAAATAAAGTGCTAAGGCTATGTAACATTAAGTAATTTCCATCACCCCACAAAACCTAGAAGCAATCCTATACAGCAACAAATCACCATTAGCACAACAGCAGAGTGTAGACAAATTTTAAGCGTTATGTCTATTTATAAAAAAAAGAGAGAAAGTTTTTATATGAATTTGATCTTCCATACCTGTATACTGATATACGTTTTTACTGATTAATTCAAATACTTTCTAAGAAATATTTTTCTTATATTACAGCCTTCAAAATTCACCTCAGCAATTGGCAATAGTTAATCTTTTTCAAAGAAATATTACATATTTCTTGCTTAGCTGCTTTCTTTAAAAAAAAACTCAATCTTTAGCAAAATAACAATACATATTTTTTCTGAATATATATATATATATATATATATATATATATATAGAAAAAAAAAATTATTTTGCAAAAGAATGACGCATATTTTTTTTTCTATCAAACAGTATCCTGGCCAGTAATTAATAATTCAGTGAAATTCAGGTATATTTCTCAAAATACAGTTATTTTAATATGACAGAATATTTGGCTCTCGTCCGCAGTTCTTTTAAAAATCTTACCTTTAGTATACTGAAAAAATTATTTAGTTGCGTATTGTAAAGATGTATCTGACTCATGTCACATAAAAGATTTTTCTTTTTTCTAATTTTAATAGTTGTAATACTTTATTAGTTTTATTTGTTGATTAAAAATGGATTTTTATAATCTTGCATATTTTGTCATTTACTGCACTGTAGGGGTAGAATATTTTTTTTTTGCGTAAAAAATAAATTATAGATTGATGAAAAATCAAGCCAGTTTTTTTCTTTAGTAAATTTCAATTGGCTGTTAATCGTTTAATATAACACTAAGGTTTTAGATTTTATACAATTTTTCAGTGTTATATTTTATAAGCAATAATAACTTTTTGGCACACAAAATTCCTATTTACTAGCTTTCCTTATGCCTTATTTTATCTCAGTATAGAAATTTATTCACATTACTGTTAACAACCAAAGTAGAAATTTAATTTAAAGGTTTTACTCCAAAAATTACTGGGAAAAAAACAACTTTCAGTTGCAATAGAAAATTTTATCTCTTGTACCACTGTTTTTCAACCATTTCTTTTCAAGCAGTCAAGAGTTCATAAATTTATCTCTAATTTTGATAACTGCTTTGCGTTAAAGACATTTTGTAAGCCACTAAACAGGTTTCCTGCTTTTAACGCAATCAGACAACAGCTGCACTTGTAAAAAATTTTTCGAGATTTTTCAGTTTTTTTTTTAATGTGCTCCTTCAACATCATGCCAATCACACAACAGGCTTATAAATGAATATTTTTTAGCTTGGGTTATAGGATTCAGCCATCTTACTGTATATATCTTTGAGTAAAAGGTAAACACATTTTCAGATTGAACTGCAATTCTTCTTATTTTAATACACGTCGTGGGGCTATCTTGTTAACTTTATTATAAGTTTTCCAATGTTAATTCTGATTACAGTATTTTATTTTAGTGAAGATCTTAGACGCTGGTACCTTAATCAGGAAATGGACTTATTTAGGTTTGTTAAATTTTGTTAAAAGGGTGCATTCTTTTTAATTTATTTGTTTCTTTCTTGATCATATTTTTATTAAAATTATCCTACATATAATGAAAAAAATTTTTTGAGGGAGTGCATGAATCTTTTTCTACTATCACAATTAAGCCTGGAGTTTTAATGATTAAGTTTTAGACTATAATATCTAATACTATTAGAATTTTTTTTTTCTTTTTTTGATTTTATAAAGATTTTTGGAATATGGCATTCAGCAAAAATTTTAAATTAAATCAGTATGATCTTCAAAAAAAAGGCCTTGATAGCCTCTAGCCTCTATCTGACTAACACTGAATGGATGACTTTTATGGCTTAAATACCTTTAGAAGGAATTGACATATGTATTTTTTATCTTTTAAACTTGATCTGCCATCATGGATTTCAAGGCCCAAAATAGTGAATTAACTTTATTTTATGTTGGTATCCCATTTCATTTTGGGTCTTCAAATTATATTGGTGGAAACCATTTGAATCCTTAGTCATGATGTTAAAATTTTGCAAGTCTTTAAAAATCTCTTTGGCTTATGTCTTGTAGAATGTTTTTTGAATTTTATTAGAGCTAATAGTTATAACTGCATAAAGCAACTGATATGTTCATTTGTTTGAAGGTATCTTTTTTTTTGGGGGGTTTATTTTTTATCTAAACAGTCCTTAACATTTCATGATGGTGCAGTGAGAAAATTATAGCTTCTGCAATGGTGAAATCATCTATACTTTGGCAACATTTTGATTGGTGCTTAACATTATTAAGGATCTCTAATTTTTCAGTCTTAATTAATTGTTTAATTTTCATTTAGGTACAGATTTCAAATAGAAACAAAAGAAGAGATGGATGTCTTTCTTAAACAAAACAACTTACATTTTGATGCTGTATGCATGTTTTATTTATGATTTTCTCAGCTAATATTGAAGTTTCAATTTTCTTCTCAAACAAGATTTGGTACTTCGTGGCAGTTAAAAATTTAATTTGAAGCAGTTAAAAATTTAAATTTAAAGTTTAATTTCTTTTACTTAACAAATCATATGGTTGAAAATTGGCTGTTTATTTTTGTCATAATATCAAATTTTTCAACAAATATGAACTGTGAATCTACCGCATAAATAATCGTTATTTTCTGGCTGTAATATTTTTTAGAATGGTACGATTTATTAATGTGAAATAACGTTAAATGACTTTGATTGGTGGTACCAGGTTTCGGCATAAGAAAAACACTGGCTTGTGGTATACCCACGTCTCTGCTGTGCACAAGCATTCAGGCTTGTGTTTTAATGAACAGAATAGAATAATATGGAAATTTTAAGAAAATCTGAGGACGATGGCTGAATATTCTTAAATCTGTAATTATCAAAAGATTTCGTAACTATTAGATGATGATTTAATAACTCTTCTTATAAAATAATTTTTATTTTACTGCCCTAGTATTGGAATCAGAAAAACCACTGGGTATTGAGATGTGTGATACGTCACACGTCTAAAAATTTGGTAATGTAAAGGTTATGTTTTATAGCAATTTTTAGACATCTGTGAAGGCGGGTACGTGCATTCACATGCCTTTAAGGAAAAAGTCTGAGGTATCTAGATTATCTTAATGGATTTTAACGTTTTACAAAAAAAAATTTTATGCCTACTGTAAAGTTTAAGATATATAAATTAATTACAAACTTATCTTCCTTGTTTCAAATGGTACTCAATTATAAATATTATTTTACATTTAATAGCATATTTTTCATGCAAAATCTTGATAAAATGCTTTTCAAATTTCATATGAATCAAAATATTTTAATGTTTTCAATATAAAGTGACATCAAGCCACATGGTCTGTCTAAATTTTGTGTCTATTTTCTTTTGTTAATTCTTGAGACTAATATTGTAGACCTAGCACTTAATTTTATAGATGTATTAAAAATATATAATTCCTTTTGCATTATTGTATTTTATAGATATCTGATGCAGAGAAAAATAAAATAATAGCCCATCTTAAGAATTCAATGTTCAATGCTGAGTTGCATCATGTGCAGGATACAGATTTCTACAAGGTATGAATAAATGCTTTTTAGCTCTTTTTTTTCCATTCATTCATTTATTTATTTTATGTTGTTTTATACATATTCGTATCGCAGTTAGGGAAAAAGTGTCTTGGCAAATGTCGAGGCAAATGCATATCACCTCGGCAAAAACAGTTTTACCTCGGCAGTTTTTTTTCTCTTAACTTTAAACGCCTATATTTATTTATATATATATATATATATTTTATATATATATTTATTTTAAGTTGTATCTATTTATAATGAATGAATAAATTAAAGAGAAAAAAAGTATCAATTTCTTACGCTTTTTTCTATCAAACAAACAGCCTGGTTAGATATGTTATTTCGTCAAAGCTTATACTTGGCTCAAAATGTCGAGCGCTTTTCATCTTTGTTTCATCTTTAATGTATATTAAAAACACTTTTATTTGTATATACTAAATATCTTAAATCCTTTAGTAGGGTCAACATTCGGTAATTTTTTTTATTTAATTTCGATTGAAATGCACTTGCATTGATAAATTTTATTTCAACTAGCCTTATATGCAAAAGATGTTTATTTTTATTGACAGGAAAATATAGATGTCTAAATTTTGGCGCTCTCCTTCCTCTTAATAACAGACCTTTTTTTTACTTCATTCTTAACAAGAATTCCCCTAAGAGAACGCAATATACAAAATTTATCGTAAGCAAATATTTGAATTTATTTTGGTAGATTTTTTATTTGTCTTAGTTCCTACTAAAATTACCTGATTATCGATTTATTGATGTAATATCAACACAAGTTGTTCACAGTTTGTCAGTGTCTTTGTGAATTAAATTATGCATTTCTATGAAAAGATTGTTTTGCATAAATACATCAAATATCAATTTCTTTAACTAAAGCTCTCAAGTTATGTTGTTATAACGCAAATATATATAAATAGAGGGGAGGGGCATATATATAAGGATATAATTACATTGATTCATTTTTCACTAAAAAAAAAATTCTTGTCTGATTTTTCATCAATCTATCAATCTATAATTTATTCTTTAAGTTAAAAAAAAAAAATATCCTACCCCTACAATGCAGTGAGCGACAAAATATGCAAGATTATAAAAATTCATTTATAATCAAAAAATATAAATTCAAAGTATTAAAACTATTAAAATTAAGAAAAATAATAAATATTTCATGCGACATCCGTCAGATACATGTTTACAATACGCAACTAAATAATTTTTCAATTTATTTAAGGTAAGATTTTTAAAAGTACTGCAAATGGGAGTTAAATATTCTGTCATATTAAAATTACTGTATTCTGAGAAATAGATTTAAATTTCACTGAATTATTAATTATTGGCCAGGATACAGTTTTATTGAAAAAAATATGTATCATTCTTTTGCAAGATGTTTTTCCGATGCTATTAATAACAACCTTGCCAATCGTGTCGACAATCGTCGTCTGTTGTCGTCTGTTGAGGTGAATATGTTTTCAACGGTAATTAGTTTATCAAAGCGTAGTTTATGGAAAATTTTATGGGTTGTTCTAAGTGCACGTTTTTATACCCTGTTGTGGATCACATTGTAGTCAGTTTTCTTACAAAACATCCAGATTAAAGGATCATACAAAAAAAAACTAATCTTAACATATCTATGTACAAGAATACGAGTTGTTATAACACTCAACAGCTTACAAATCCTAATCAAGCAACTGAGCTTTTATTGGTTTGTACACAACTTTCCAGTATGAGTTGAAATCGTTATCCCAAGAAGCAGAATTTCCTTTTTTTGTAACAATATCTTTGCTCCTAAAAACATTATTTGAAACTTTGCGGAATTAGGTGCCATAGAATTAAAACAGAAAAAGACTCAAATTCTATTTGGACCTAAAGTGAGATGAGAGTGAAGTTTTTTTTTGACAAGTTCAAGCAATGTTGCATTTAACTATCTAATTTTTTTAAATTATTATATTTTATATTTCCCTCTGGTTGTGATGCAATTCTTGCCATCTATATTTGAGAAAATCCGTTTTTACTATTTCATTTTTACTATTGTTGTGTTTACATTATATTTATATTGTATTTTATATGCTTTATCTAAATTAGGGGACTAATTGGCTAAGACAAAACATGGATCCACTTTCCTTTCTCATCCATGTAGCAAAGAATTAATTTTAAAAGAATTGAATTGAGTTTGGAAAATAACTGAGTAGGAAATGATGTTGCCATGGGAGATTTAAAATTTGGTGACTAAATTTATTTCCTATTACTTGAGATCTAGCTATTTTCAACTTAATGTTCGTATTCAAAAAATGTGATAAATGCCACAAAAGCATCATTTCAAATATTTCTGGTGGATAAGTGTTGATTTTCTCAATTAATATTACTGTCTAGTGATCAAATCTTAAATCTTGTACTGTGAGATCATCTCAATCTTATTTTGATTTATATGTCATGTAGTATGTAAAGTCTATTTACAATTTGTACAATACTTTGTTTTACTATGTGTCGTATTTTATAATTTTAGAAAATAACCACTTAGATTATTGCTAAAATTATTAATGGTTTTTCTTATTGTTTAATGACAAATATGTAACTAGCTTTGTGTAAATATTTTTAGGTACCATTTACAGACGTGCTTGACTTGGTCAAACATCGAACAGTTTACTTAAAAAACGTATGAGTATTATTACTGCTATGTTATACATTAATACATACTTATAAATATTTTTAACTAATGTAAAATGTAAATTTGTGTTCATTATTATTTGCATTTACATGCAATGCAATAAATTCTCATATTTTTATATTTTTATATCCATTAGTTTTTGACTTTATAACAACTATGAATTTAAAAATTCTTTGTTTGTACAATTTCTAAATATGGTCTTTTATTCAGTGACAACTTGTTTTTATCTTCCTCGAGAAATTGTGTTTCAGTTCTATGAAAATTGTGTATTTTTGTATATTAAATATTTTAAAGAGCAAAGCTGATTTTTTGTGAAAAAAGTTTCCTACGTTTTTATGGACATCTTAAAATTTTGCCACATCTTAATTATTAGAGTAAAGACTTCTTTTAATTATTAGATATGCTCAAGATTTCCTTTACAGTCAGTGGTTTTGACTTTTAACTGTTTCTGACATGGTTGTCATACCAAATAATTCTAACTGTGTTAGGGCGACGATATCTTAATTTAAGGGGTAGTGACTGGATCTATCTGCAAATAATTATATATGTCACAACTATATTGCATTTGCGTTATTTAGGGTTATGCATATGTCACAACTATATTGCATTTGTGTTATTAAGGGTTACGCATATGTCAACTATATTGCATTTGTGTTATTTAGGGTTATGCATATGTTCCACGAAAAGAGCTGGTCTCAATTGTGAGTGGCATTTACCGAACACAGCTTTCACATGCGCTGACAGTATGTTATTTATTGGATTTTCTTCTTACATTTTTATTTAGAATAAGACTTTTATTTAACATATCTGGCTTTAGTGCTTTTTCTGCTTGTTCAAGTAAACTTTGAAAATTTAGCATTCCCTGTCAGCCAGTTAAAATCGATTAGCTAACCCTTTTTGGAACTTAAGAGAAGTTAGAGGCTACCAATAATAATTGAGCTGTGGTAATTAAGTTTCGTCTTATGTTTACCACTCGTTAGTTTAAAAAAAAGAGGTGAAAATATTAAAGTTTTCTGGAATAGAAATTAAAGAAAATATTTTGAAGTTTGAAAATTTTCCAGGTTGGTTTAATACTGCTATTTGACTGTTATAAAAGATAATTTTTTGAGAAATGTGGCTGCTGGGCTTTCATTAAGTTATTTTTATCTACAGATTGCATCACGTAAACTCCCATATCTTGAAGAAGACACTAGATTGTTGCCGTTGTTGAAAAATTTGAGGTAGTTATATTCATTTCTATACTATAAAAAAAATCAAATTAGGTTTATGAAGGGTGAGGGTGGGTAACTTGAAATGTGTATTCATTTTTCAACTCGTTTTGATAGTTAGATAATATTTAAAATTCAGGTCTTGAGTTAAATATTTATTCTGGCTATTTATTGGGAGACAACTTGCTCCTGTTCCAGGCAAAGTACAAATAAATTTTTAGTATATAGGTTTTAAGTAGAATCGAAAATGCTTTCTATTTATCTTGTAATAAATAGTTATTGGTAATCGCTTAGGAAGTATTTTCGATTTGACTAAAAACTTTCTTCAAAGTTGGTCTTTAGGGAATATACCTTCAAGAAATGGAATCCACCTTAACTGATGATACCCATGACATCAATATTTTTTTATGAAAAATTTGCTATATGAGTATTAGGTGCACAGCTTGTTAAGAAAATTAGCGACCTTAAAATACCAAACTCAAACCAAATCTTCTCTGCAAAATAAGGTTATTAAATTTGTGTCATTTGACCATAGATTTTGATGGTAATTCATATCTTACAAGAAAACTTTCCAGAACTTTAACCTTTTGCCTGCCGTCCCAAGAATATATCAGGATTTCAATGTGATAAAAATTTTGGGTTTCGAGCACCTTCACCTTTAAGCGGATTTTTGACCTGTAAACGACTTCTAATAGACTGGAGACCATTTTATTTAATTCTCCATAAAGTTTTGTTTTTGAAAAATTTAGCATTACAGTAGATTTAGAACCGTTGTGGAGGTTCAGACAGATTCAAAACATTGGAGAAAAATAATGGCCACCAAAAAATCGTAATGTCCTACATTTTTAGACGTTTATGTTTATGGCTCTTTGCATCTTATTATCTTTTTTATGGTTTTTTAAATTTATTTTAAAGATGGCGTATGGTGTTAGAATATGGGATGGTAATAATTTTTTTTTTTTTTTTTTCGCTTGAAAGGGCCTGTCTATAGTCTATAGTTCGTAAAGGGTTAATGGTTGATATCAAGGAAGTTAGAAGCCACTTAATTTTAATATCATTTGCTGGAAAATAACTGTTGGCATGATTATGAAAGAATCAAAAGGTTGTTAAACTTCCCCAGACATCATTTGACCACCTACTAAAAGTTTTTCTTTCTCAGTAATGTCACCCATAGCAACCATTATTTTTTTGTAACAATAAAGATATCTAAAAAACTAGTAAATAATTATTATATATACAACTTACGTCCTAATTTTTCTACTTACACAGAACTTTTAATTTACTTTATTCCATTTGAGGCATTTCTTTTAGTAATTTATATTCCATTTTTATTTTGAAAGTTTAGGTATTTATGTGCTTTTGTTTATAATAAAACATGCTTTACATTTCTAAAATATTGCTCAAAATTATGAACCCCTTTTGGAGTTTCTTTATGTTATTTAAACTATTTGAAAGTCTTTGTTTAAATGTTTACTCAACCTTCCTTATTTTATTTATTCATTTACAACCTTTTTAATTTAAATCAAGCATTTAATTAATTGTCGTAAAAGTTCATAAATAAAATTTTAAAAATAAACATTAAAATGCTACCTTCAAAATAATTAACATGTCTGATAAAAACCTCCAAATTTATTTTTTATATAATGTATATCTAAAAATTTTACTTCACAGTTAGAGACGTTTTTGAGAAGTAGTATAGCAACTTTATTGTTATGTTATGTTATAACTGAAAAAAAAATTTTCCTTTCTGAAATTCTGATTTCATTAATGTAGTTTTTGTTATAATTTAGTAATACCTATGTTGGTGATAGCTTTACTGCGAAAAAAACATCTAATGGTGAAAAATTGGAATTAGGTGAAATTGATAAGGTATCGTATTTTTTTCTTTTCATAGTGTTATTGATGACTTATGTGAGCTAAGAATAAATACATGTTTTGCTAACAAATATTTTTGATGGCAAGTTAGGGTCCTTATCAATGTTATCAGTATATTGAATAAATTCTAAATCGTAGTTAAAATTAAAAAAAAAAAAAGATAGCATAAGAAATATAATAATATAAATGTTTATTACAGTAAACAATTTGTCAAAGTAATGTAATGTAAGTTATATTTGAATGTGTCTTATTTAATTTAGGTTCTTTTTGTTTTCCACAAAAGTTTATAACTCTGCTTTTTCCTTTGCCTTATGTCATTATTAATAACTATTTATATCATTATAAATAAATAGTTATAACCAGTTAATATCACGATATTATACAATAGGAAAAAAATATTTCTATGCTATTAATTTAGTTATTGATTTAGGATTCATTTATTTCTTTTCCCATTTGTATGAGGAACCTACATGAAGGGATACGTAAAGACCATCATCTGAAATATTTTGGAAGGCTTCAGTATGGTTTGTTTCTTAAAGTAAGCTCATTTCTATTATGATTTGTTATTTTTTTTTTTTAGTTGTCTAAATTATTCAGCTTATACAAAGGAGCCTTTGAGATTTTATACAGTAATACAATTTTTTTTTCTGTGGTTCTGAGCCCTGAAACGTGTCAAAAAATGTAGAAAAGTTTTTCAATATTCTGTCAAGGAATTATTTCCCGATTCTGCTGAAATTTTTGTTAAAGAACATATATCAGGCCTCTTTTCTCCCATGTGGCCACCTGTGGAAAATTCCCACTCTTTCATCTGCTACTCATCCTTTAATGGTACAGATCCCTAAATTTCACACACTTATTTATTAAGTTTCTTCCCGCGTACAGCTCGCTTGTGGAATTCCCTGTCTCATGATTGCTTTCCTATGGATTATAATCTCCAATCCTTTAAAACTAATGTCAACCAATACCTTTCTCAGTTTGTGTGAGACTTGCTTTTTCTTCACCTCTTGTTTTAGCATTCTTCCTAGTAATGGCTTTTAGCCTTGCAGAAAGCGACTGATTTAAAAATAATTAGGCATGACAAACGTCGTGAAAAAAACATGATTTTAATTTGTTTTTAAATTGATATGTATGTTATCTATTTTTAAATGACTGCTTGTTTTATTTTAGATGATAAATTTTTTTTTTTATCATCAAGACTAAAAAAAAAAAGTTACATTCCTTAGTAGTATTGAAAGATATTGTTTGTAATTTAGATATGACAGAGCTGGTTGATATTTAAACTAAAGATATTATTGAAACAACATAAAAATTTTAGATTAGCTATATTGCATTTTAGTATAGGTAATTCAAATCTTTTATTTATAATCTGCAGTCTCTTCAAGTGATGTAAAATTAGTAATGTTAATTTCTCAATTATAAAATTTAATAAAAGTTTGCAGTCATGTATTCTTTTATGAGCCTTTTTTCCATGCACTGATTTCTACATGCTATTCTGGTCTGCTCCCTGCTGCAGTAAAGAAGTAGTTATGTATTGTCTAGGATCTCTACTTCAATGTGAAAACTGGTACCTTCGGAAATGAGTAACTTGTGGCATAGTACCGAATGGTTACAGCAGTATTATGGCTGCTTTGACAAACCAGGTCACGAGATAGATTTAGACAATGCCTATAGTTCCAAAAATTAAATAGTGTTTACAACATCTACTTAACAACTGGTTTTTATAACAGCTACTTAACAACTGGTTATTTAATATGAAAAAATCTAAAATATTTGAATTCGTCAAATAATTATTACTGCCTGGCTACTTATAAAGATTACAATAATGCTGCAATAAGTTAACAAGAAATTACAAAGAGATATGTTTATTCGCCATAGCTTCACCTGTGATTCTTTAAGATCCAATCCTTGGGGAAATTTAGTGCTTGATTATAGTTTTTTATTATGCAAAATAACTTTTTCTTTAAAGTTTTATATAGCTCTTCCAAAAGAAGCAAGCACATAAGCAAAAACTTTTAATCAAGAAATGGAAACAGCTTCCTTTTTTAATTCTTAACAAGAGCCAAATGGTGCGAGCACTGTTGTAAGATCTCTAAATGCACTTAACCGTGAAAAATCAAAACTCTGATAATAATATATGAACTGCGCGCTTTATGATATAACCTAATCATTTGTGTAATTCATAGAACCTTTTTCCTTAGAACATAACCATTTACGTTTCTTAGAGTAGTAGTGTAGTAGAGGTGTCTATTTTGAACACGGATTTCCACTGTCGTTGCAATCATGAAAAATTCCTGTCTTTCCAAAAGAAACAAAAGTTTTAAAACAAAACAATGCTGTCAAATTTTTTGAAAAAGTCTATTCTGGTTTTTTGAAATATCCAACACAAAATTTCATTTTTCCACACTAGTTCAAATTTTTTTACAATAATAATTTGCCCAAATATGTTCTAATATTGTCAAATTAAGCCTAAGAATACAATTTTCTGGAAAATAGTTTGTTAGCTTAAAATTAAAAGCAACCGTTGACTTCTCTTAGAAAGTTTCGTTTCCATTATGGTGAAATCTTAGTTGATTTTAGGAAATTATTTCTCTGATGTATTGGGTTCCTCTGTTATCATAAAGATAGGGCAGGCATGCCCAAAAGTAAGGATTTCTTAATAAAGTTTTAAATAATTTAGGGCTAAGCCATATGGAATTTTTGGTGGGTTACTCATGGCCAAAATCTTTTTATGAAAAATTATGATAAGATTGCGCTAAATAATTATATTATGAAGTATTCATTTTTATATATTTTTTATTTTATTTCTTTCAGCCATCTTGAAAGGTTCTCAAATATTATTTTGCTAATAAATTTTTGATACTGGTAGAAATTTTTGTTTGATATTTCACTAGAGCTTGTTGACTTATGAGATAATTTTGGACTACATTACCACCTCAAAAAGAATCCTTGTTTGGTGTGATATTCTTATTACTGCAAAATAAATATATTTTTATAAAATTGCAACATAGTGTTTCGTATTTTTGCAATTTTTCAAGTAATTAGTGATACAAGGTGTTTTTATCTAGGCAAAGATAGAGCTGTCTTACATCACTTATTACTTGAAAATTTGCATGGGTGTCAGTCTAATAGATCAGTTTCAGCAATCAGCAGCAATAAAAAGGTTTTTATCTTAAATTATTAGTTTTTAAATATTGTGGTATCTACATCTCAGCTGTTTGAATAAGATCTGCCAAGTAAGGGTATTTCAAGAATTTAAGTAGGATCCTATACAAGACAATTTATTCATTTATCAAGAGTTTGGTGTCATAAGACAACAACATCTTCAATTTACAGGCAATTAAGTCATTCATTTATCAAGAGTTTGGTGTCATAAGACAACAGCGCATCTTCAATTAAGGCAATTAACAATGGACAAAAACCAAATCTAATTTGAGGACTGCATTCCAATGATTTGCATATTTATTTTATCCTGTATTTTTCACAATTTTATTGAAATATTTATTTTTCTGGAAAGAAATAAAATGTTTTCCTTGTTATTTTAGTCAGCTGGTCTCAATTTAGAAGAATCTCTACAATTCTGGCGTAGCGAGTTTACTAAAAGTATGGATGTGGATAAGTTTGAAAAGCAATATGCCTACAATGTTCGCCACAGTTATGGTAAAGAAGGCAAAAGAGCTGATTATATGCCATACAGTTGTATAAAGATAATAACCTCAAACCAACCAGGATCAGGTGATTATCACGGATGTCCTTTTAAGCACAGTGATGCTGATGTTCTCAGTAGGCGGCTTCAAAATTACAAAATACCAAAAAATGAGATAACTGATGTAAGTTTGATTTTTGTAGCTGCCTAGTTGTAGGTTCATGCTGCCTTAGAAGAGTACTTATTGGCCCGAGAAATTAATTATGGTGAGAATTTCTGTTAAATTCAAATTAACAGTTTTTCACAGCAAGATAGAGGCTTTCACATTGTAGTTTATTTGATAAAAATTATCTTCCGATTCTAAACATAAACATATTTTTTCTGAAAGTTTTTTTTAGAGCAATGAAATTTAACAAAATCATTTTCTAGAATTAAAATAAAAAAACCTCAATGAGGTAATACTGCAGTTATTGCTGTGATTTAGCAACAGCCAACCTCAACAGCGGCAGGCTTGAATAGTTATTTTAATTTGAAAATATCGAAACACGGAAAAAAATATTTGAAAATTCTGCACAAATAAAAGTGCAACCCATTTTAAGGGCAATTTTTTAATCAGCGATAAAAATCAATTATGATTCAAAATTAATTAAGCATTTCGGAAATTAAAACTTATTTAACTTCTTGAAGATAAGTGGATTTCACATCCCTCCATGGATTTTTTCTGCAAATAAAAAGACATTATTAGTTTTTATACTTTAAAAATGCAATTAATGCTTCTTAGGCTCATGAAAGTTTCCACTTTTCAGAAAGCCTTTTTTTTTTTATATGAATTGATTTTCAGTAAGGTAAATTCTATGAAATATCAGTTCTAAAAAATGGCATAACTTTTTCTGTTCATATTAGGCTTACTTTGTGCATGTGTGGCAATTGAGGAAGCATAGACAAAAATAGACTTCAGACTTATATTTTGTTTGTTTAGATTTTAGATCTTGTTAAACGCCAGCACTACCAAATTGCTTGTGCGAGGTATTTTGAAATCACACATAAGGTATGAATAAAATATTTTTTTGTATCTTTATACAGCTATTCCACTTACTATACTTACTATATTTCAAAAAACTGTTTGTGTGTTCGTCTATCACACCATTGACTGCGAAACCGCTGTATAATTTTTCTTTTTTTTTTTTTTTTTTTTACAAAATTTCTAAATTTTGTTAGTTTCTTGAGATCGAGTCATTAATTTTTTGGAGTAATATTTAGCCTATTTCTGTACTTACCAAAATCTAGTTGACTAACAATGTTGGGCTGTACCGTTAAAATGCGAAAATGCGTTAAATTTTATCGAACAATATTTATTCTGAATGATTTTAAAATTATATTATGCAATAAAAATTCTTTATAATTTTGGAATTTCAGTCATTTAAAAAAAAAATTTTTCAGGCCCAGGGCTAGATACAAGATGCTAAAAATTTAATCTGAAGAAGTCGTTTTTCTATTTACCGAAAAAGTTTTTTATTCTGTTTAGCTTTTTGAAATTGTTATTAATCTTTTAAACTTTTTTCTTGACCAGTTACTAGTTATGCTCTTAAATATTTATCGTCTGGGAGTCCATTATTCAATAAGATTTTTGAACATTTTCAGCTTTGTTTAATTTATTAAACGGTAAATTACCATACCGGGTCGTTTATTGAACGATAAATTACCATACTGGGCTGTTTGATCTTTATAACTACTTGTCAAATTGTATTCACTATCATCAAGTCTTACCAACATAATTTACCATCTTTTTTTTTACAAAATTTTACATTTTTGCCTATTTTTGAAAGAGAAATCTTTGTGTTTTTTATTACAAGTACGCAAAAGGTGGCATCTTAAGACATGTATGTTTTTTTAGCCAATAATTTGGCTCTTAATAGCATGCTTTTGCAACAGTAATTTTCCCAAAGATTCTATTTTTCTAGCAAAGGCTGCTTTTAAGGGTTTTCTTAAGGGAAATTTCACATTTTAATTAATTTCTCGAGATCTTTTATGAAAGAATATGATCATAAAAGACATCATTTAGTCCATTTATCCACGCGCCTAAAATTTATATAAATATTTATATCTGGGCAAACAAGTTCAACTATGCATGTTTAATGGACATATATGAATTAAAAATCCGATTACAAATGATGATGGTTTTAAGCACATTTCTTTAAAAAAAATTTTTTTACAATTTTGATACCATTTTTTTTTTTTTTGTTTAAAGGTTATATATAGAAATTAGATATTCTGTGTTTTATAATTTTTTCTCAAATGGTTAAAAAGAAATAAATTTTAGGTGATTTTGGGTCGTAACAAAAAGCTAAGAAATTAAAGTAATATTGGTGTGATTGTTGATTTAGTGAAAAAGATTTTTTTTTTTTTTCAATTTTAGTATAATTTGAAATATTCACGTGACCTTATTTAGAGAATGAAAAATATTGTTATTGGAAAAAAGAAGAAAAAAAGAAGAACTATTTGTAATGTTTTAATATCCTTATAAAAAACCTTATGTCTAAAAATATAAAAACGAAAAGCATGAGTGTTGGAAATACCTCTTGAGGGAATAATATAACTTGTTGTTCCAGTCGAGTACGGCTTCAATAATAAATGTTATGTGTAATTTTTGTTTTTTTAGTTTGGTGAAGGAACTGCTAGTATAAACCACCCTAACCAATATTTTATTGAAAGTAAACGAATTTTAAGTGGGAGTGCTAATAAACCAAGGTAAACAGTTATTTTGATGTCTCAAATTTATTTGTTATGAAATAATTCCTCTGCAAAGCACTTCAAAAATTGTTTCGCTCTTAGAAAAGCGCTTTGACTTATATTTTAGGCCATGGAATTTTACGTAATCCAACAAAGCTAGTGTACCAAGTTAGATCAATTCGAACGATAGAATATTTTAATCTATGATTAGATGTAAACTGAATTTGAAAATCACTGGTCAACCATGTTTATTTATATTATCCAACTTTATTTACTGGCAGTTCACGGTTAAGGTTTCAAAAATAGTTTACGGGAATTAGCTTTTTGCGGGCAGGTAATAATTTACATAGATAATGCACCTGTAAGAAAATTTTTGCTATAAATAAATAAAAAGGGAGAAAAAGTTGAAATTTGTGGAAATTTAATTTTGCGATTTTGTCTAAAATAATTTTGTTTTGTTGAAAAATTTGAACAGAAGCGAAAACCAAGAAAGATTTTTACCGTAAAGTAATAATAATAGAAAAAAGGTATCTTTAATGAAATATTGGCTGCTAAGGAAAACCATATTTTTTTCATTTTTTAGTGATCTGATTATATTTGTTCTTAATTCTATATTTTATAGTTTGTGCATTTAGATTTATAGTTTTTATTCTAAATAATTTTAGTGTGTTCTTTGGTGGACAAAAGGGTAAAGAAGAGCAGAAAACTTTTAATGAGTCTTCAGTTACGTCATCATCTATTAACTCACCAGCTAACTTAACAATGTCTTCCATCCCAACATCCGCCAATAAAACAGGATCTCAAAATAATGATATGGATTATAACTTGGACGAAGAAATGGATATTTTGTAAATTATTTAAATACTGTTTATTTGTATATAAAATCAACAATTCGTGCAATAGATACTTTTTGAAGACTGTAAAAGTAATAATTTTAAAAATTTTAATAAAGTTATTTTGTTATATATATATTATTATATAATAAATATAATTTATATATTTTTTTAAAGATAAGCTCTTCTAACAAACTTTATCACCGTTTTAAGTGAAAAACCATAATGTGAGGTATTCCTAGTATTCAATAATTTTCAGTGAATCAATGTTTCGCTAAAAACCAGAAAGAAATCTTTTTTTTTTCTTTTTTTTTTCTTTAATTCAAATGGACCTACCAGTTAAACGTTTAGCTTGAATGTTAAGCTTTTTCTGAAATTTTATGCGAAGTTACATAGCATCATTAAGTAAAAAAAAATGTAAACAATTTTTAAAAAACTAGTTTTTGGTACCGGCCCGAATATTTCTGACTATGGCCATTTTAGGTCTAAAAATAACGTTCCTGAATTTATCTCAAAATTCGTCCATAACTTTCTTTTTTTGATTCTGCATGATATTAGAAAGCCATTTAGGCTTTTATTTTCAAATCATTCCTCTAGATTTTTCCTGCCATACATATTTAACTAGAAATTATAGTAGTGACATGTTGCAACCATGTAATTTTGAAGGATATTTAATGTAAAATATCGACAAAATACTTATTTATCGACTAAAAAGATATTGCAGTAAAAAACAAGATTTATAGACGTGACCTGTTAGCTTATCTATTTCTTCAAAAAAAAGCTGATAAAATGATATGGTCTTAATTCTACATTAACAAACGATATATTCTACAAATTTTATTGGCAATGTAGACTGGTAGCCAAAGCATGCCTAAAATTTCATGATATCCATATGGATCTATATGATGCAGCACTAACCCAACAATTGTTTACCAAATATGCATTTTTTTATATAAATTCTTGATGAAGTAGAAGGTATCTTGTAAGTACCACCTGGAAAAGACTTACGGCTTGAAAGTCGTGGGTCCCAAATTATGAGTGACATAATACATGTAATTATCTGTCTTTTCGTAGAACCATGGTAATGAAGGTCAAATATTTACTTCCTTTATTAAAAAGTTCAGCAAATAATTGGCTTGACAACTTTCAATGAAGTATTTTCTCCCTTGTATAACTGCATACTGGAAGAGACTATAAATAAAAAATCAGTTTTTTTGTCACCCTCTCTAAATTTACATAAATTCCTATAATTGTTTTAAAAGCGCCCAGCTATTTTATTTCAAATTATTCACCAGGTTTTGTCTCAGCTCATGAGTTCGGTATCAATCAAAGTCAGTTTGGCTCCTATATAAAGAAAAAAATGCAGCTCAGTTAAATTAGAATCTATAATTTATTATAACTTTTTTTTCATGAAAAATAAAGAAAGCTTTTTGCTGACTTATAAATAAAAATCATGAAAGATCTAATCCTGAGTTCTTAAACTGGTCGTGTGATTTAATTTGAGCTTATATGTGGAGTTGGCACAGTGGTATGACGTTTGCCTACGTAACGAAAGTCCACGAGTTTGATTCCCGCCTCTGGTGGAAATTTACTCCCAATGTTATCTCAGAGTTTTTGAGCAAAACTCATTCCGTAATGCAACGCTAGCTCAATTTAGCCGGATTGTTTGGTTGAGTGAATGGGGTAGTCGCAAATGTGCATTCTAATTACTCCAAGACCCGCCACGTGGGCCCTTCTGGAAATATTGTCTCGGCAATTTTTTGGTTACTCAAGTTAAATATCTCATTCTCTCAGAAAAAGATGCATAAAGTTAGCCTATTACTGAAAAAACAAAAAAAACTAGTTAAATGACTTGCATAAGTTACAATGGAGTTATTCATGCAGTGAAACACCCACCATGCACGGTGAAATATCAATAAGTTTTTCCAGAAAGCGTTGACCATCATCAAAATGTAATACTGCTGATGAAACTCCGACAGTGAGTGCAGCTCTCTCAACAAATGCATCTTAAGGGCAATTCTTCCAAGTTATTTAGTTAAGGGATTTATCTTGATTTTGCCGTGTAAGCACTTTTGAAGGAGTTTATCGTCACCATTTTAAAAATCTGTTTGATCAGAACTGACAGCAGTTGTTATTGTTACTTTTTCTTTGCAAGTTGATTTCCCAGTGAGTTTATCTGACTGGAACTTACATCACGAAACTTCGGTGCGCAAACAAAACTTATGCCGTTCTTCTACATTAATTTTTTTGGAATAATAGAAGAGAACAACCGTGATACTTTTTTTGAATTGCTATACCGTAGCAATTTTGTATAGTATTAATTACTTTCTCGGTCAATCGTCCGGCTCTACCGATTTTTTTACCGTCACATAGAACTTCTTTTCTCTTTATATTTCTTAGTCGAGTGCCAACTCACTTCTGTACATGACCGATACATTTACACTTTTTTAGTTTATACTCGTTTACCGTTCAGTCGAAACAACAGTACTGGACGAACCGCTATTCCCGTCCCCAAGAAATTTCGTACATACATCTTTTATCTTCAGAACGTTGAAAAATCTTTAATACACCACATGTTTCCATGGAGCATGCAGATCCACGATGTTTGGTTTGACAATCGTGATTGTGATGTTTAATAATCATTATATCCGTTTAGATATCGGATTTTTCTCAATTGCATATGGAGCATGATTTGCAAGTTTTAGTTTCAATTTGAAAGTCTATACATTTTCAACTGAAACACCTAGAACTACGCCATTATTCGATGCATATCCAAGTTTTCGCCATAAACCGTCGAATCCGCGAATAACATCTGCCGAAGTCTTACCGGGAGGAATTAATTCATTTGATGCATTATTCATGCTTTTCCACTGATAAGCATCCTTCAGTGTTTGTAATATCATATATGTACTTTTGACCACTGGTGGTTTCATATTCATGATTCCGAAAAATTTCTGAATTAATGTTAGACCTTTTCCCACTTCACGAAAAGCGATAGCAGTACGTGTATTAATGTCAAAAGGTTTGCGACCTTAAGATGGTACACCTAAAAAAGGGTGATTTTTATTATGGACTTAAAATGTGCTTTATTCAATCAGCAGATTGGTAGAAGCAATAAATGGAACACTTATTATGCAACAAAAATATATTTTAGTAGCAATACAATCCATTATCCAAAAGCTGTGAAAAAATTATAAAATACAAGGTTTCAAAACGCAATATCTCAAGTTAACTTTTACTTCAGATAAAGAAATTTCTAGAGCAACAATATGCACTGCTTATGATTCGATTAATGGTGGGGTTTTAAAATACGTGCTTATTTAAGAAAAATTATGACGATTTTAGTTAACACGCTTCTTTTTCAGTGTTTTGACAGAAAAGCTCAAATAAAACTGATTAATAAAATTCACAAGGTCAACATAAAAAATAACATTGTTAATCAACATGTAGTTAAGAGTCTTTTCTGAAAATTTGAGGTTATAAGGAGTCTTCAATATTAAAATATTGTGTTTTAAAGGTGGTTTATTTGCCCAAAATCCTATTTTTCGCAAAGCGCAAAAGAGTTTCTATAAAATAACAAAAATAAACTCTAAATAGGTCACATCAAAATCCTCCACAAAAATCAAAATCCTCTACAAAAATCAAAATCCTCCACAAAAATAGGACTCTTTTGTTTCCTTTTCTTTCGTTTTATCCTTCTTCTATTTTTTTTTTTTGTTCTAACTCTTTTTCATTTCTTCACCTGACTTCTGCTTCATTTGCGTCACACGTGTTGAACAAGACAATTCTGATGAGTTTGCACTGCGCAAGCCCAAAACTTTCAAGATACCTTGCTGACCATCATTTTAGTGTAAAACAGCTCTAAAAACGCTTCCACCTCAATGGTGTATTTACTAACAAATATTGTTTTGGGAACCCTTGACCAAATGACGGCGTTCAGTACTTCATTTGCATTATGTGTCTCTCCGTGAAAACATTTTTTCGTCAGTTTGTAAACTTTTCATGATGGGAAAAATTAGATTTCTATTCCATATTGGAATCGAATTGCTAGGAGTGTAAGTTTTACTTGCACACCAATAATTACATTATTTTTTAGAAATGTGTTAAGACCAAATTTTTTATGAAATGTGTTAAGACACAAATAGAAATGTGTTAAGACACAAATATATCTGTGGTGTAAGGATGGTTGTGAGGGTGTCAAGTCCATACTTTACAGTGAACAGCAAGCTTATATTATGTGCTTTAAAACGAAAAAAATAACAAATACAAAATCAAACTTCAAGAAACGCTGTTGTGTGTAGTTTATTGAAAGAATTCGAAAAAAAAAAGTTAGTAAAAATTTTTGAATAAAAATACGTTGAGACTTTAGAAGATGCAAAATTTGCAGATTTTCCAGACCAGAAAGTAGAGCATTTTTTAAAACTTTAAAAGTTGAAAAATTAATTATACAGTGACTTTAAAAGTTCCAGACAGTTATCGTGCTATATAGGTTTGTGTCCCTTTGATCAAGATTTTTTTGGATGACAATATCAAGGACCTCTGTGTCCGTAAATAAAACCTAAATAAATGAAACTTCTTTGTAAAAGTGAACCTGGGAAATCAGCGTGAGCTCAGCGTATACAATTTTTTAGATATGATTCTTCAATGAAAACCGGATTATTGAAAATATAGTACTCGCTTTTTTTTGTATTTAGTTGAAATTTGAGGAAAGTCTCTATCTAATTATTTTGGTTGTTTTGATATGTTGAGCTTTCGTTGCAATGCTGATTACAGTTTGCAATAAATTGCATAAATCTTTTGAGCTTTATTGCAGTAAGTACTGGCAGCCAAAGCTAGACGATATATTTTAAAGGAAACAGAAGACAAACCGTTTAACTTGTAAGCAATAATTTTAAGAAAAACACGTGTGTATCATTTGGGCAATAGACGTTAGAAATTTCAAGGCCAACGAAGTACTCCCTTACTCAAAATGGAAGAATATCATTAGTGAAATTGACGACGACAAATTACTGCGCTTCGTCACTCATCTCTGCCGTATTGAAATATTTATACGATGAAACCGTTTTGAGAAATTTTGGCGTAATGAATTTTTGCAGATTCCATTGTTCATCGAATTTTTGTGGAAGTAATTTCTGCAAATAAAGGCCAAAATCTCAAAACTTAATTCTGTTGAAAACAATTCTCTGAAAAGTTTATTATATCCCCGTACATAACTCTAGCTCATTTCTGTAAAATATTCCCCAAAAATATTTTCCCTCAAGGCGGCTGATTTTACTAAACAGCAAACATGGATTTAACTAAGATATACATTTTATGAAGAATTTGTTTTATCTTTACACATAGTTACAGCATTAATATGTTTTTTACATAAACTTAATCAAAATCGACAACAACATGGGAAATCGCTCTCCATTATTCGTCGAGAACACGCTAGCTAACCTGATACTATTCTTTTACTAAATCTTCCTCTAGCCATCGCCATTTCAACCTTCTTGAGGGAAATGGCACGCCGTTTCTTACATCTTAATTACAATTCATTACAATTCTTACAAACGGCAGAGAAATAAAACCTAGCACCATCATTTTCTTAATCATTTTCTTGACATCAAAACTCTCTCTGTATTGGCCAGCCAACCCTAGAAGCCGAACATGATGCCACAGTGCTTGATGAAGATGGAAATAACATCCACATAAGTCGATACCTGCAAATTTCAGACGTACAGCAGTAATAAGTGCAATTTAAAAATCCGAAGTTATACTTTTAGGTTCCAAATCAACACCAGTTAAATACCGAACATGGTATTTGAAAAACACGTTAAAACAGCTCAAAACTTAAAAACATACCGTTCAAGTAGCCATGTTTCGTAAGAAATTTATTTTATGGCCCCCAATACTCTACGAAATTGATTTTGTGGCCCCGGTACTCTACGAAATTGATTGTATTTCAAACTAACCATTTGAAATATTAAACATAACTTGTTCGACATCCGATTTTTCCTACAAAATTTGGGCAACTGCGCTTTCGAACAAGTGGGATGACCCCGTTTGGAGGGTATTTTTTGACGATTTAAAAATCCTATATTTTAGGTTTTGCAGTCACGAAGCTCTCCGTGTTTTAGTGCTTATTTATATATTTATTATTTTGACTTTAGTTGTTTATATCCTTCCATCACAACAGGTAATTTAAGTTTATATTCTAAAATAAAGAAAGTTTTGATTATTGACTGCTTCGTCACATAAGAAAAGCAAAAAAGTGTCAGATAATTTCTCGCAACAAAGAGCCCCCTATTGCGCTACTCAACAACTGAAGATCATTAGTAGCAACATCGAGCAACAAAGAAAAATCATTGATAATAATTGTACACAAACTTAAAGAAAAGAACAGTGGTTTGAAAAAAAAAACTTTTGCTTTTGAAGAATCAGAGACCATTATTTCACAGTACACAGAAGAGCTAAAGGACCTAGATACATTAAACGAAAGACTAAAAAAATCTTTAAAAATTCAAGTTAAAGATAAAATTGCTTCCTAAAAAGAAATATAGGATTTATATGAAGAAAAAAGTGTTTTGATGAGACAACCTGAAGAGAAATTAGAAAAATTGAAAATTAATAACAAAGCTGGCAAGATAAGGAATTAAAAACAACAAAAATCAAGTACAGATGTTCAAATGACAAAATAACGTTATTATACACAACTTTAACAGATTCAAAAAAAGGCGATCGGTTTTTCAGTCCAGCTAAAAAAAAATCGAATATTGATAAATATAAAAATAAGAAATGTGATTATGTGAAAATAACGGAAAAAGATATAGAAAGTTTAAGTGTCAAAATTAAGTCTCTCAACAACGAAAATAAAGATCTAAATAACCTTATTGTACTTCTCCAAGAAAAATAAGTTGTTACCTTCCAAGATGGTAGGTACTGTAATGGCATTAGGGAAAAAGTAGTGGAGCTTTGCAAAACATTTAATGTCAATAGGACGAAAGCTGATGAGGTAATAAAAATATTTTTGAGGAAACTTGCGAATAAAAATGTAAAGCAGCTGTCACTCACAGGCCTGACATGTCAATTAATGTCAGAAGCGTTAAAAATTGCTCAACTTCATGTTGCAGCAGAAATACTCTCGGCATTTTCAGAACTTTCAAGTAACCACAAAAAGCGGTTAAGCATTAACATTCAGTTTGTTTGAAATTGCTTCTGGAGATGTAGCATCTACACTTCAATGCCTAAACAAAACGGTTGTTGATCTATGCAATATCGTTCAATCTGGGAATAGAGAAGTCAACATATCAAAGTAATTTTGTTCTTTTAAAACCACTATGTCAGACTTAGGTCCGGTCAATCTTTTATTTAACACAAATATTCACTAATTGTGAGAACAACTTTCCCAAAAGTTATTGAAAGCTACTGAAACTGATAAGGTATGTTTTGTATTTGATTATGCAAAACAATTTTTTGACGGGTAACATATCGCCCGTCTAAATCGATTTGCGTGGGTGTGGAGGAGGGCGTGGATCAAGTCTACCAGAAAAAGACTGGCCATAGTAAGGCCAAAGTATTTTTTCCCAGACCTGTCAGTTGCTACGCACAAAATTAAATCCTTTCAAAATAGCTCTAATTTTCTGCTTTTTACCAAAAACTGCCAAGACTGTCAAACTATTTTTCTTTAGATCACGTGGTTAAAGTGACTATTAAAACAGGTTGAGTTCACTTTTTTCCTATCAAAATTTTCTTCCTTTTGCAGAAGAAATTTGGGTAAATTTATTTTTGAATTTATAAGTTTTCTCGAGGCAATGATTACGTGCGATAATCATGAAAATCTCTTTGCATTTAACAAAAAATCCTCTGGTGCTACGCGGTTAGTTCGAACCACCTGCAAAGCATTCCAGGTGCGTGGCAGTGATGTAGCTGGGTTTACAGCCCATTTTAACTCGTTTTTTGCTGGCATGGATGAAAAAAGTTTACTTGAAGCTTTTATTGGTAATCATTTCAATATTTTTTATCTTAACGCAGCAGCTGTATATTACCACGCTGATGCCATAGTCGAATTTTTGAATTCTAGGCTAGTTATTAAAAACTGTGATGTAAAAAAGATGATATATTGTGATTAAAAAAGATGATATAAGTACCAAGCTATATTTGGCTGAAGTCCGAGCACTCGGTATTGTTGTGACTAGACCTTTATGGCGCCTCATTGAGACAAAGAAAATTATCTGTCAATGACGAGTATTTTTGGGGTTTAGCTAAGGTAGAGGGAGTAGTTAAATTCACAAAAAACCCAAAACGTACACTCTACAACGTTACCTATGTAACCGATAATCCTGATAATATTTTTACATTTCTTCTTTTTGCAGATTTTGAAAAAGGAGAAGTTATGATTTTATATTTGCCTGAAAGGGCTAAATAACCAGGAAAGTTAATTTTTTAAATGGTTATATCTCACCCACCTACTTATCATCATAGTTTTTTAATGCGTATTTAATGCTGCGACAAAACGATCGGCGTTGTGTACACATTGTGCACGAGAATGACTTAGTCGGGAACAAAAAATCATGCATAACAGTATTTATTTATATGGATCAGAAAATAACATATTTTTCTTATTTCTAATTTTGTTCATATTAGCTCGTTGTAGCTGGTTTATAAGAGATAGTATTCACTAAAAAAATTTGCGTACACGATGGGAGTGATTGCCGTGCACAAATTGATTATTGTATGATAAAAATCCGTACACGATAACTGCATGACGTGCCCGTTTTTTATGGTGCACAACGTGCACGAAAATCATGTACCACCATTTCCAATTTGCCACTGCCTTTTTTTCTACTAGAAAAATTGGATTTTCTTGGTATTTGCTTTTTAAGAGTTAGTGTTGTTAATTCTTTTATTAGCTTATATTTTTAATTTTGAGATTATGTTCTTAGTTTATATATTACTATATTTTTTATTATATTGTGGGTTGGTGATCCCATTGATCGTTCGAGGAAACATCCGGCTCCAGATGTTGAGTACCAGATATCGGTAGCGAGTCTTGTGTAGTTCTATATAAAAAAGTTATTCAAAAAAAATACTTTATAAAAAAATACTTTTATTATTAATAAAGAAAAATATTAATAAAAAAATATATTAGTAAAAAACATTATATTAGTCAAAAGAAATAGTAATAAAAAAAATATTTGTATTATATATATAACTATATATATATATGTTAGTAATAAAAATTTAACAAAAAAGGCTAACATTAAAAAAATGTCACCTGAAATGCTTCACTATTCAACAAAACTTAATAGAGGTCCAAAGAAGATAGTTGTGGTTTATTCACCTTGGTGGCGGTAATTTTGATTGAGTTAATGAGTCACATTTTGAAATTAAGTTTAGCCTGTCAAAAGCTAAAGAAGCTGATTTCAGAATTTTCCTTGAGAATTTAGTAACGCATAACATATTTTCTACACAACCTAATAATCCCCTTCACTAATAGATTTAAACAAAAAAAGAGATAGTGTAATGCTTGAGATCGAATCTCTACTTAGCAGAGTGCATTGACCTCATTCTCGAGGCTTCTGATATACTGTTCAAAACTATGAAATGCGTTACCCTGATTTGAAAAATGGTTTATAATAAAATTCCTGTAGCTTATTGTGCCCCAAACCCACAAAAAAAAAAAAAAAAAAAAAAACTGGAACAAACTAAATGATTAATCATTTTACATATTATCATCTCCTTTCTAAATTGGGGTAGTTGTGTACCCTTATTTTATGAAGGAAATAGTTTAAAAATACCCTCCAATTAGGTAACGAAAAGTAACTATATCTCTCTCAATAACCAGAAACGCTAGAGGGTTGGTTAGTTGAACCTTTTTTAAACTCGTTTTTAAAAGGTTTTTAATAATACAACAAAAAATAAGCTGCAGAATCTATTTAAAAAATCGACTTGAAAGGCGTTCTTAAGGGGCAACCCACCTTTTTTTGTCGAATAAGATCCAAAAAAAAACATTTAAAACTATATTTTGACTACTAAATGTCCCAAATAGCATTTAAATGTGTTACCCTAATTCAGCTCCCCTTAGCGATACCCATAGCAACGGATTATAGGGTCCAGAAAACCCCAAATATTGGCCCAAACCGAGATGCATACCTTGTATTGCCTCTTTTTTTTACGCCGTCTAACAAAACAGTTTGTACAATACGGTCCGAATCTACAAAGCTTGAAAAACTATACTTTCAAAGTGCTTAGTAATATTTACCTTGACAAAATGGGGAAAATTTGTCTTAAAAAGCAGCGTACACGTTCTGGCAGGGTCAGGAAAGGACTTCCTAATGTAAATAATAATGTTAATAATACGAATCAACCTTTAAATAATTACAATCACTGTAAATACTAAATCACCACCGACCGCCACAGCTGAGTCCACTGACAAGCCGGAGATTGTATCTGGTTTATCAAGCAAAATAAAAGAATTGGATGATGTAGCTGTTGAAAACCTAAATGTTATTAGTGGGTACCGTATAATGGATGCCTCGCTTTTATTTTAGGTCTTCAGTTCGCTTCTCTGTCCGATGCGTAAGTTATCCCCACTGTCGTCGGGAGAACGTTAAACGAAAAAACATGTCTTTTCTGCTCTACATCCAATATAAAAATCGATATTGCGATTATATTCACCAATTCTACATTCTAATTCAAAATATGGCAACTACAAAACTGGATATTATATCAACAAATAAATAATTTATTGTATGTAATAATTCAATTTACAGCCCTTATGAATTTACCAAAACCGACGCGGATCTGAATCGCTAAACGACGTTTTCGCAGCTTTGACCATTATCACCGATCAAGTTTTAGGTTTCGCAGTCCTATCAAAATTTTTCAAAGGCTGTCAACTTTAACTGGGCCCTTAAATATCTAATCCAACAGTTTATGAACAGTGAAGGAATTCCCATGTTTGCGCATTTAATTACCAAGGTTCTTCTGGGAGAATGGAGTCAAAAACGAGTGTTTGAGCTATCAATAAAAAAAGTGTAATTTACGCTATGTGCAGTATTTGGGACAGGACATGGAGTTGTAGAAGTTAGAATCTGTTGGACACTGCCAAAAGACAGTTGGTACGCGACTGCGAAACTTGAAAAAGAAAGAAAAGGGACTTAGTGGCAGAGGCCGGCTTACTGATTCAAAATTCTGCATTTTGTCGGTGTTACCATAAGGCAGAATAAAAGGAGATAAAAGATAAAGTTTTAGCTGTCCCACTGGATTAAATAGCTGGTGCAAATATAATGCCGATAGAGCTAATAACGCTGCCACATATAAATCAGGACCACAACTACCAGTTGATATAGTCATGAACATCAAACCAATTTCTGCTGATTTAAGTAAGGGCAGTGAACTTCAAAAATGTTTGCATGGCATAACTCAAAATGCTAATGAATTGCTCAATGGTACAATATAGGAACGCTTACCAAAGCATACGTTTGTCTTGCTCACTCAATTAGATTTGGGCGTTTATGATGCAGTTGCAAACTTTAATGATGGCAAAAAACCCCTGCGGATATTTTGAAAGAACCAACCAATTGTTGCGTAAGTTTTTTTCAGTATATGTACATTGTCAAAAAACAAGAACACACCTTCTTCTGAAACCCATGGTTTTCCAGGAACTGTTTTATAAATAATTTAAAATTTGCTTGGTTAGTTCTGATATTGTCGCAAATAATTAATACTACTTTTCCATTTGTTAATTTAATTGCATTATTGACATACATAACTTGCTCAAATAAAAACGCTGCATCTAGTTTATTGACAGGTATTATTTTGTAAAGAAATTTAGGCTCACCAAACAAGCGTTTTATCATAATACCTAGCACAGTAATCGCAAGAGACTCTGGATTATTTTGAGATACTCCCAACAAATTTCCACCATGGTATGACAAAACTGGCTTAACGTAAACTTCATCGAAAAGAACTATACAGCTTTTTTTTGTCGATCTTTTTTAACAAAACCTATTTCATCAAGTTTACGAACTTTTGAAGTTATATTACTGAGCGTTTTGATGCTATGTAATTGGTAGCGCAATATGTAAATGTACGAATGATTGTTTTAGGTTCATAAATACGCACACTAACTCTATCGACAGCTGAATGTTTTCTTTTAAAACTTTTATTGTCAACAAATATATCTCAGGACAAAAATCTAACAGCTTGAATTTTTGACCATCTGTCTTATAAAATAATTCGGTTTTTAGAAATTTTTGCTGGAATAAATGTTTACCTGCATGATAGCATTCAAACTTCATGTTTTTTGAAATTATTATTAAGAACATTGGGATACTATCAGTGAAGAAGTTATTTACCTGTATGTAAAGCTTTTCTTCTGGAATATAAGGAGTAATTTTACAAAAGTTCATGACTTTAATTTCATTTTAAATTGACAAAAAGTAACTTTGTGGTTACTTAATTATTCTTTTGTTCATTTCTTACAGTCAGAGATATCCATTTTGTGTTTCTTGTATTAGCAGGCGGGGTTGGAACCATACTTTGAGGAATATTTTCAAAAACTGAGGCTGGATTTTTAGGTCTTTTTTTCCACGAACAACTATTTTTTCAAAGCCATCGAGCTCTTTCATTTTCTTCTTTTGGCAGCCTGAAAACTCTAACGTTTTATCATAGTTTGCCTTGCATCCATAAACAAAAAATATTTTTGATATCAACCTAAAAATGATTATCGTTTTTCGTGAAATTGGTAAGGGACACCAAGCCATGATGGTCTTTGCCAGAATTACCAACACAGTTTGTATGAACATAAATGCATTTGAAAATGTCAATGCCCAGGAAACATACAAATTATCTGCCGAGCTATCAATAAATGTTAAAAAGAAATCAAAGAAGGAACATACTGGATCAAGGAAAAAGCTAATTACAGTCTCATCTGATCGAGCGTGACAAAAGCGTGAAAATAGATCGCTTAACGGTGTGGTGACAATAATAAGTGAAGGAAGGTCCCTTAATCTCGAAGTCCTCAGTAAATACAGTCGGGGTTGCGGAATGTGAAAACAAAAAAAAAAATCAAATTGATTATGTTGCTTGAAAGCTTCCCATATTTGCTCCTTAAATCATAAAAAATCATCGGGGCAATGAAAAACGCAGAAGCTGTAAAAATCTTCAATTGATTCATAAAAAAAAAAAAAAATTAATATATGAGTTATTTAAGAGATGGTGATTCTTCATCATTTAATGTTCTCCAGAGCAAGCCCTATGAATATTTGTGTATAGATCCAAAAAAATTAGAGTGTGTCTGTAAGTTCTAAAACATGTGCTAACTAGACTACGTAACCGTCGAAAAGAAAAGCATAATGGTGCGCGATTAACCAAAAAAGGAAAGTTGACCCAAAGTGCAACACTATCCAAAAACTATTTTGGTTTAGCTATTCGACAGACTGCAAGTATTCCTATCATAAAGACAAAGTTCATCAAATGAAAAAAAAAATAATAATTCGTGCGGTTCTTTACCATCGCACTGATTTTCCCGATCTGCCACGTCGTCATGTATAATGATAAGTCATGTATCAAGTTAAAAGTGTTTTACCAGTGGAAAAAATCTTGAAGTAACCAAGGTGACAGTTCTTACAACCCAAAAGTAAAATTACCAATTTGCATTTATAATATAATACTAAAGGACTTTGAAGAAACAAGTGATGATAAACTTTTAGAAAAATGTACCCGCGGGCAAATTCAGAATTGCAACGATCGCTTTAATAACATCACATGGTCACGCTGTCCAAAAAATAATTAGCAAGTGTTTCATACTTTATTGTGGAGGGCCTGTAGTAAAAAAAGCTTTATTGTTTTCTTTTGTATTGCCTCTAGCTCTAGCATAACCCTTCATCTAAATGTATCAAACAGAAAAAAATTCATAATTCTATTGAGAGTGAGGTATTGAATTTATTACAGGCCCTTCCTTACGGATATATA